>JBBJLS010069995.1:0-12368 GCA_037577275.1 Bryconaethiops microstoma
CTCTCTCTCTCTCTCTCTCTCTCTCTCTCTCTCTCTCTCTCTCTCTCTCTCTCTCTCTCTCTCTCTCTCACTCACTCTCTCATCTCAGCTCAGCGCATGTTCGTTTTCAGTTGTCTTTTTGCTCTTTAAGCCAATCTTCACAGAAAATCGTCCTCTCTCTCTAATACATTTCAAAAAAGGAATTTGTCTTATTTCTGATCTTGGTTCTACACTGAGCATGCTTGGCCTTTTGCCTTTTTTAAGCATTAAGCCAAAATGCGACAATAAAATGAAAATACTTAAAATAATGTTTTATATCTCGTAGCCTACATTGCCAAAGTTATATTCTAAATAATATAAAATAAAATGTTACAGAAAAGTTGTCCCATAGCCTAGATTGCCAAAGGTCTGATAGCACTAAAACAACGCTCATAAAAATGCTCTTGGATGCAAACATACCTTGTTTAAGTAACACAAAAATGCCATGTGAAAGAATTGCATTTATTAACTTAAGTCCACTTTTACATATTAAATGTTTTTTAGGTCATTTTTCATCCTGCTCTTTTATGATTGACCTTCGTTCTAATGGGCTGATCTGTACTGTGCTTCAGTCAAAAAGCAGACTGTGCTGAACAAATCATTAACTTCAGACTGAAATCTTCAGGGACATAAGAAAACAAAAACCTTCAGCCTTGCATTTCAGATGTGTGGATCCTTTGAAAGACTGCAGTGATGCATTTACAAGAACAGCACAAAGTTCATTTCATTTTCTGTACATCTTCCACTACAGTAACAACTCTGTATCAGTTCCGTTGGAACTTGTGGAGTTAAACGATGATACTCTGAATATTCAGTCATGTGTAACTCTGAATATCAAAACAGGCTGCTTTTTGCAGCTCGTTTCCACATGAGTATTGTATGAACATTTTGCACAGTACAGTATACATTATTTATTTATTTATTTTTACAGTTGATCAAAGTGTCTCACTACTGATCTGCTAGTACTACTGTACACTCCTTGCACTCAAAATTGCACTCAAATAATATTGCACATAACTACACACGTCCAACACACCATGGTAGTTATGTACAATATTATTTGAGTGCAATTTTTCTGATGGAACACATGCACATTTTTTGAGTGGAACTATTACTACTGGGCAAAATGTGCAATTCAAAACGTGCAATTTTTCTGGTGCATTTCTACTGTTACTGTCAATGCCTGACACTCCATTGTGTACATGTATATGTGCGTGTGTATGTGTGTCTATCTACAGTGTTCTTGTATTTACTTATATATCCACTCTGTATATATATACATATACTCATTGTGTACATACATGTCACTATTAGTCTACATTTAGTTTACATATAGTTTACATATATATGTATATATTTTACAATACAGATGTCCATATTTTATATTTCTAGATTGTATAGTGTACATTTTATAAAGTACTGTTGGTATATTATTTTATTTTATTTTTATTCTATTTTATTCTATTCTATTTTATTGTTTTCTTAATTTTTGCTGCTCCTAACTTTGTACTGTCCAATTTCTGCCATGACAAAGCAAATTTCCCACTTGTGGGCCTAATAAAGGTTTATCTTATCTTATCTTATCTTATCTTATTAATGTCCCTATATTTAGTTTGGTTTGTCCATTTATAGTGATACCTCATAAACTTCCATTTAAGCTTGTGCCACATAAACACAGCTGACCAAGCATGTACTGGTCCATCCCAGTGCATGTATGTATTATTTACATGCTAAATTTACAAATTGCTGATTACCACCAAAGCACAAACAACTGGTAGTTACAATTTGGTGATGAGACAATTTTCCAAGATGACAAGACCAGTCCAAACATACTATTACACCCTGCTGTTTCCCTTTTGTTCTCTGCAAAGCATATTACTTCATGCCTATTAGTGTACAGTTCTGAGCTGTGTGATTCCCAGGATTTCCTAATCTCATAATTTCAAGTTTTTTCTACTTTGACCTTCTTGACCTGCCTTGTGTTCTGGTGTTACACTTTAGATTTGTTCTGTCTGCCTGTTTTCTAACCCATGCCGAGAAGTCTGCTTACAACTTACTTGTCTGCAGATCCAATCGATAACATGCCCTAAAAGAAAGTCAACAACTAGAGTAAAATGGAGTTTTATGCTTGGTAAGCTGTCAGACTGTCTGAACATCAATAAACACAAACTCTTGTTTATCATAAACAACTCTCTTTCTGGCTTGTCTGAGCAAAGTAGGTTGAATCAGTCTTATTCAGGGGAATATATAACACAATAGTTCTTTTCTTAAACATGTGCTAAGAGTTTTTTCCCAGACAGGGATTACATTTCGTTCTGGAACAAACAGCATTCTGAATGGAGATTCAACATTGAACACAGAAAATGTAGTTTGGGAATAGGCCTAATCCCTGTCTGGGAAACTGAGTATATGTATCAAAAATCTATGGTCATAGAGAGTTTCTTTACTATAGAAACACTTCTGGGAAAGTGTGATAGTCTATGCTGCAAGATTACTATGAGCGCCTGTTTGAGCATTCATCAGGTCAGGTACTGAGGTTGGATACAGAGCAGTGGATCACAAACGCTGCTCCAGCTTATCCTGAATTTACTGGGTCGAGCGCTGTCATTTTAGAGAATGCAATTCCACTGTTCCGTATCTCAGCACTAGGGACTTGTAGCCAATGTTTGGCCCTGGGCATGGTGACCTCAGGCTCAGGTGTGTCTCCTCCAGAGTGTCTCATTCTATAAGATGTGAAAGAGTGAAAGCTAAAAATACAGCACGAAAATGAAGAAAAGTGATAAACATGCATTCAAGTGTAGCAAATCTATTAATAAATTGATGGGAGCAATCCATGAGTTGAGTCAATCGACACTAAAAAACTAAACTAAAAACCCTAGAATTTGTGTGTACCAATTAAATCATGCCAGCTGGCTGAAAACAAATCAATTAACATCTGATGAGATGCTGGCTAAAGCCCGCTGCAAACGCAGACTGTCTGAATGTAGCTACTAGGCATGGGCACCTTAGACGAGCTTTGAGTAGAAAATTGTATGGATGGAGCACAGTGAAAGCAGATTCACTTGCAAAATATTTCTATTCAGATATCCTTAAAAGAATTCTATTTCATCACGATGGGTGTCAAGCAGTCCTGTGAAATGAGCATAATCGCTCATATATTCTAATATATATGTTAGAAGTTGTGTTAGTTTTTGACATGAACATGTAGTTGTTAGACTAAGTAACCTATGTGGGTCTTCAGTTTCTGACGAGGGTCTCAGTAGTTCTAATAGTTGGGACAAGTTTGTTCCATCACTTAGGTGCTAAAGCCAAAAAGAGATGTGATGGATGTCTTTGACCTTTCAGAAGAAGCAGGCCAAGTTGGGCTGTGCTTGATGCTCTAAGAGCGCAAGCTCTAAACCTAATGTGAGAAGCCACAGGAAGCCAGTGAAGGAACCGCTGTAGAGAAGTGGTGTGTGAGAATTCTGGTGTATTGAAGATCAGACGTGCTGTTGCATTCTGAATCAGCTGTAGAGGCCTGGTGGCCTTCAGAGAATGTAGTAGTCCAGCCTTGAGATGACAAGTGACTAGAAGAGTATCCGAGTGACTCACAGTGATGAGGAAAGGATGAATTCTCCTGCTGTTATAAAGGAAGTACCTGCATTGTCAGAACAGATTATGAATGTGAGATGAAAATGAGAGATCCTTATCAAAGATGAGACCAAGATTTCTTGTTTCTGACAGCATTTCCAAAAGTAATAACAAGGTCAGGTCTTGGGGATGCATCACCTGGGATGTGCAGGAGCTGTGTTTTGCTGGGATTTAGCTTCAGGTGATGTGCAGTCTTCCAGAAAGAATTGTCATTCTGACTTGTAGAGATCAAGGTCAAGATCTGAGAGTCACTGAGAGGAAAGAGAAGATGAGTTGAGTGTCATCAGCACAACAGGGGTAGGAGAACCAATATAAAATAACATGAAGAGAGTGAGTAGAGAAGAGGGTCAAGCACTGAGCCCTGAGGAACACCAGTGGTAAGAATTTGTGGGGTAGACATTGACCCTTTCAATGACACTTGATTACTGCACCCCTCAAGGTAGGATGCAGTCCATTGCCATGTTTCCTTTATACAAATTGATGGGTGGATAAGTGGGAGGACAAAATGAGTGATATTTAATATAATGGCTCCAGCGCCCATGGTTGACAGCATCAAAAGCTGCAGAAATTTCTAGAAGAATTAGATTCGAAGACATTTTTGGTGTTTCGGCTGTATGAAGCTCTTCACTAACAGCTAGAAGTGCAATATGTTGAGTTGGTTGTATTCAGCTTTCGAGAGGAAGCAGTGAAGAGATACTGATCTGTAGTTGGTCACATCAGTGTTATTCAGCATTTAAGGTGTATACTATATTATTTCTGGACATTATGTTAAGTGAAATTTCTGCAGAAGTGAACTAAATATTTTGGCCAGGTGTGAGAAAATCAGCTATATTTAATAGGGTGTTTTGTAATCTTGGTTTTAGAGTGATGTTGCATTTTTATCAACATCATTTTCCAACAAGTGCCATTCATTTTTCATGTACCTTAAACACACATGAAAGTGCACCTACAGTCGTATGCAAAGATTTGGATGCCTCTGATCACACATGACATGTTTCATTGATTTCATAAGTGAAAATAAATACATGTTTTGTACAAAAAAAAACAGTTCTAAAACATGGCTTGTGCACATATTATGTTTCTTTTTATTTCTTCATTAAGCTCAGTAAATCAAGAAATATTTTGCGTTTTTGAGTTTGTTCACTGTGGAGGATGTTTTAATTTACTCAATTAATCCCCTGTGATTTTTTGATGATTTATTTGACAAATTTTTGTGAAATGTGCAAACATTGCCAATTGAATAATAATAAAAATGATACTGTAAAAGTTATTGTAAAAATAATGCCATATATGATATTAGCAGTTGACATTCATTTGTTTAGGTGTTACATATTTTTAAGTACACTTTTGCTTGCAGAACTTGACAATGCACACACTGCGAGCCAACGTAACTGTCGGGAAGGTGAACTGCATGTTTTATTGTAACGTTGGAGGTAAACAATGTAATGTGGGCACATTCTGACAGGTCATGTCTCCTGAAGTCCTGAATGGGATATCATTAGTCATGGTAAATGCCACTCTTCTTGCGAAGGTAAACTACTTTAAAAGGCGTAATGTCTGCCTGTTCTGTTGGTGCATTGGTGCAGTTGTTTATTAAGTGGCTTGCGCAGTACAGTTGTTCTCACCATTAAGAATAATGTGTGTGCCTCTGCAAATGACATGCTTTCTAGGATGGCGGCTTCTAACATTTTCCAAATCACAGGATAACTACACAGTCCTATATGTTTAACTGGTAATCTGCCTGAAGTTACAGACAAGCTACTTTCTTGTAACTTATTAAGAATGTGGCCCAGATCCACACACATGGTAAGGCCCCGCACAAAATGTGACATGAAGCAACAGCAACATGAGCTCCTTAGACATTCTTTCTCCTTTTCTGTTGGTAAATATTTTGTTGGTAAATATTCTTTCTGCATGTCTTTATGGCCTGTGCTTCCATGTAGCCACCACATCTGCTGCCATTGTTAAAGAAACTCTCCGCTTGACTTTAAGAGGGCTTTAGCGAGAGCACATTAAAGGGGGGTGGAGTATTAGGATGATTCCAAGAGGCCCATAAAAAACCTTGTTTTTTCATGTGGTTTTGGCATACTGGAAAATAATTGAAATACTTTATTCATTAAATAATAAATAAAAACTAGTTTTAGCTGCAGTACAAACGGCTTGAGTCGGCCCCTCTATGTAAGCATTCAGCTATTTAGCCAAGAGAGTGCCTGGAGAAATAACTGGTGAAGAAAAGGAGAAGAGAACAACAGAAAATGGATGAGACAGTATGTCTCACAGTTTTTATAGCCACAGACACACACACACACACACACACACACACACACACACACACACACATATATATATATGACTAGAGGCAATGAGCAGAAATCTGAAACCAAACCAGCTCACAAAATAGAAAAATTTTAGAAAAATGGAAATCTTGATACTTTTTTTGTGCTTTCTTGTTCGTTTGAGTTTATTCTAATGTTCACTTGTGTTTTTGTGGGCAGAAAGAAACCCACTGCTGATATAACAGAATCAAACAATTTCCATAGGTGCCTAAAACATTTGCATGGTACTGTACATATATATTATATCAGGTAAAAAAGGTATACATGTAAACAGGTAAACAAAATGTGTGTTTCCTTTGTATTTGCTCCTAGTGGTTTTCAGCCAACTAGGTCAAAATAATGAACACATCTAACTAAACCTAGTGTAAATCTAACTAACCTAATTGCAGTAATAACCAGAAAACAGTACATGAAGTCCCTAAATAACCCAAAATCAGTAGAAAAACTGGGTCAGTAAAAATGCCTTTGATTTTCTACAAACCACATCCATAAAGTAGTGAGATCTATTGGCTATACATATACATATGCAATCAAAATACTTGATAGAAAAGGGACAAGGCACAAACGAAGTCAAAAACAGGAAGAAGGTAATTCACAGTAAATTCAAAACACGTAGGAAACTTTCACAGCACAGCAAGACAAAGCAAAGGCAACGGTCTGCACACACCTGCAGATTGAGGGATTTAATACGCGTCCGGAGTCCAACCAGTCCCAAAGCATGAGTCAGGTGCAGGGTGAAAACAAATTGCAATTCCTCAGTGGTCCAAGCTTGCATGGTGACACATTGCAGTGACTCTGACAAAAGACACCCATCCAATCATGGCAGACACCAAAAACGGTATAAAATACAAATACAGTGTTCCCCCATGAAGTTGCGGTTCAGAGTTCGCGGCCTCAGTTGTTCGTGGATTTTTTCTTAGAGCCTAACAAAAAATTGTTTGTGGAAACCCCTGGCTAATATCCTTCCAAATTTCTTTTGCTTTCGTGGCAATATATAAGATATAATATACATAAGAGCTAAATTATTAAGAAAAATATAATTTGGCAGATGCAGTTCAGCATTCCCGCATCAGAACAGTTTCCCGCGTGGAGCTATCGCGAGTGCTTCTCTGAATGTTCTTGTGTTTTTTGTTTTGTTCTTCTTAAAGCCCTGTAATTTTATTACTGTCAATTAAATTAAATTAATTACTGTATTTACCTGCTTATACTGTATTTACCTGCTTGTACGACAGTGCATACCAAAGAAAACAGTCTACACAGGGGTAACATCGGTATTTACATTCTAGCACTGCAGGAATTCAGTGTAAACTGTACAGTACAAATACGGGTTTACTTTTACATTTTTTTAAGGGTAATGTTAAGCTGAGTTTAAAATAAAATTAAAGTGTTTTGGGAGCATATTTGGGGGCATATTTAGGGCTTACACTATTAAAATAGGCTTTTTTTTGCCACATCACGAATTTGCGGTTTATGTTTAAGCCTGGCTCCTTGCAACCCAGCTGTGTGGGATGAGCTCCTAGGCTTGCTCATTAGGGGGTTGCTAGGCGCCAGTAAAATGAAACAGCTGTGGCTTGTTTCTGTTTAAGTTAAACCTTGTTTGTGTTTGTGTTTTCTGATTGATTGTTCATGTCTCACCCCTTGTGTCTACTTGGTTTAACGGCCAGCCGGTCCAGAAGACTAGCATGCTGTCTCCCTCATTCTAACCGTGGCTGTCTTTTGGGTTACAATCATGTAAAGAGTGCATGTCCTGTGGACTGGTTTCTAGCTCTGTATTGTAAGAGAATCTTCTGACCCTCGCATGGATAGCCTAGTAAGAAGCTCCTTGTTTCAAAGCTCTCTCTCTCTTTCCCTCTCCCTCTCTCTAGCTCCTGTGTTTGTTGCAATGACGAGCTAGGCTGGTACCCCTCCTCGGGGCTGCCACATGTCACCGGGATCCCCTTGTGTTCCTCGTGACTCCTGGATAGGAGTGTTGCAATTCATTCGGGTCCGTTTCAGCCAGGAACGACGTCTTCGCTTCTCTGGTTGAGCAGGGCCCTCTTCCCAAGTCTGGTGGAGTTGGAGAGGCCAACCGTACTTCAGTTCAAGGACTAGTTCTGTTTGTGTTGTTGCAAAGCTGTGCACGTTTAAGTAACTATTAAATCTCCCTTTGTGTTTCTGAGACTCCTGCATCTGCATCCTCCTGAAGATGTAAAACCTTTGAGAAGCACACGTTTCCAGTTTTAGCACATTGCATATATTAATACGCAGTAATGTTACTTCTATTAAACTCGCAGCTTGCTGCATGATGGAGATGACAGCATGAACATGAGTCTGAATTATGGACCTGTTCCAAACAAAGAGTAGAGTTATAGACATGTTGGTGCTTTTCAGTGTTGTTTCAGTGGGATGAGATGGGGACTCATGCATAACATTTTCTGGGGGCCCAAAATTCCTCCTATCATTTTAAGAAAGACTCTCCACTCTGCGGTCAAACCAGCACCACACACAGGCAGTCATACAAGACCAGGCTTCTTTTTATGTGAGAAAGTAAACTGTAAAACTGACATTAAAAGTAGCAGCATTGTTTCAAAAACATATGGTTAAATCAGTGAGGTCACATGAATAGTTTGCAGTGGACAACAACAAGGAAGACCTTTCCTAGCTTGGGTCTTTGCAAGCAAGCAAATAGGCTCTTTCTATTAAGGTGGCTTTTCCCCATAAACAAACCCACGTTGCAAGTTATGAGCTTTCCCATTCATGTTATAGAGTGTCTCCTCCTCCTTTAATATGTCTCTGCTACCACCACTGAACTTTAGTAAATTGGATGGAATGGAAATTGAAGCAGCTGCTCAGCTGCTATTTTTTGTGCAATTTGTCTATATTTGACATTTTTCCATGTACACTAAACTGCACATTGAGGCTCTGGCAGCAGTTTCCTTCAGAACATGCATCTTGTATGGACCTAAACCACGGTATAAAACACTTAGTACTTTTAGCTTTAAGTCATAGCAGTGCTGATGCCAGAAAGCCATTTTTCCAGAAAATGCTTTCTGGCAACATGCGTTCTTTGAGATCAGAGTTTAGATCCACTTCAGAAGCGAGCTCTGTTTTTCAGTGAGGTAAACCTTCAAGAGCTTTCAACTGTGAATGAAAGTGGCTTTGAATAGAAGAAATACAGGTCGTTTTTTGTTGTAATCAACTGATTGATGGTAGGTAGCCATGGGAAAGATAATAATTGGGCAGAAAACAAGGAAATGTGAAAAGATTTGCTTGGTTGACGAATGACAAGCATCCGTGCAGCAGAAGGACACACATTAAAAACTAGCTAAGCTATCGTTATTAGTAGGGATAGACATTTCGAGCAAAAATGGTACTGATATTTACTTGGAATTGTTCGATCATTCTTTGAAGATCTCCTATCATTCTCCCTGCATAAACACACACACACACACACACACACACACACACACACACACACACACACACACAAAGAGAGAGGGAGAGAAAGAGATAGAGACAGAGAAGGAGACTCATCCACACACAACTCTGTCTTTTTATTTGATCATGTTCCTTAGCGACGCCTGAGTGAGCTACAATCCACAACTGAATCTAATTAAGCCTAATTAAATTTAACCTGGTAAACATTTAACCAGCCTCATGCTTTGTCGTAACGCAACAGCTTTTAGGTGTGTTTACCACCACCTTTTGCCAACAGTAATGTGATACTTCCAGGCACAAGTAATTCCCAAGGGAAAATACATATTCTTTTTTTTTTTTTTAGAATTTAATGTCTATTTGAATATTCAAAAATCATGTCCCATCCCTAGTTATTAGCCTCCGCCAGAGTGGGTACACAATGCTTCTAACCCAACTGTACTGTTTGCATCACTCTGCTACCATAGATTTTGTTTGAGTTTATATTGAAAAAAATCATGTCACTTTCAGAGTTCCTTATTTCTGTTTGAATAGAGAAAGAAAATATTTTAGCATTCTACATTTGTAATGTGTTCGTGTTCTTGTTGTCTGTTATTAATCGTGTCCATCTAAATTGATCTAATTCATCTCAATAATAGACGGCGTGTAAAAGTACTGCACTGTTTTGATTGTCTGAGTTATGAAAAGTGTACCTGCTGCTGGCTGAAGCCCATGCCACCTTGGTGCGATGGTGGGTTCACATTCCAATGTTTCATTTTCCTTCATGGCACTCATCCCTTATTCACCATGTTCAGAAGGAAGGGTCCCAGCTTCACTAAGCCAGTTGAAGTAAATGCAGCTTTCCTGGTCTGTGAGTTAATTGAGCTTCGAGAGGGTTCTGCTTGGCCTCCTGCACATATTGTACTCTGTTCTTTTCTTTATAGGGCCTCTGCATAATGAAAATAATGGGCCGAGCTGCTGGCTAATGAGCCTCGAATGGAGAGCCCATGTAAAATGAATTCAGCTGAGCAGAACAGTTCTGCTAATTATATACATTTAAAAACAACAACAACAAAAAATATTTTTTACTTGGTGAATAAGATTGAAACCACAAGGCGCTATTGAAGTTGCAGACATTCTGTTTTTTGTTGCAGCACCGCTATGGGATTTTACTTCAAATGAAATGGCTAGTATTGTGTTGACGATAGCTGTAGCAAAAGAAATTTTTGATGCATCTATAACCTTTACAAGGACTGTTTATTTAAAATAGAAGAACAAGAATATCTTGTTCTCTGTATGAACTTTACCCTTAAGCCGATTATCTGCATGCTTTAGGACCTGGTTTCTCAAACTCTGGGCCATGGAGCTTCTGGAGCAGTCAGAATTGAGTCATTCACACAGACACGTGTTACGAAAGCTGTCAATAAATCATGGCATGTTCAAAACAAGCAGGTCTTGATTCTGTCTTTGGGAAGAATCAACCAATCAATCAATCAATCAACCTATCTATCTATCCATCTATCCATCTATCAATCTATCTATCTATCTATCTATCTATCTATCTATCTATCTATCTATCTATCTATCTATCTATCTATCTATCTATCTATCCATCCATCCATCCATCCATCCATCCATCCATCCAGGCACAGTGCGGAGGTAATGTAGGCCTATGCAGGGTCATTTCTCTTAAATGGACGAAAAGCCTTGATGCTTAATGAAAATTTGGTTGTTTTGAAGAATAACCCAAACATTCGTGGCCTTTTCATTTTCTCAAATTGCTCACGGTTTTCAAAGTGTCCTCATTGTTTCAAAAACATCTCTGGCCGCCTTCAAAAACTTCACAGGGTGCCTCACAAACATACAGCTGTCTATTCCCCATGAGCTTTTCTCATGTCACACAGCCTCCCATAGCATGTTTAATAGGAAAAACATGTGAACGCATTCTCGAAAGCGATCTCACCGAACTGCATGGAAAAACCAGGAGACAAACATTTATCGGCATGGCTACTAAGTAAACTTTCTGTGTCTTGAGATTAACATTTTTTTTCCATGAAGAATGGGGTCTTCATAGCTGTAGTGCTTTATTTCAGATTATTTGTCTTGCTTTCCGATTTTTCTTTGTGGACTTTTGACCGGAACACACACACAGAAGTTAAAATATTTACATGCCTCCGTCACATGAGGGCATGGATTGAGGACTGTTGGTCAGGGCGTTTAGCTAAATATTGTCCTCACAGCTAACAATGACAAACATGAATGAACTTCTATAAGTACAGAAAATGCAGAGACAGAGACAGAGAGAGAGACAGAGAGAGAGAGAAGGGAACATAGGTACAGACAGAGGAAAAGACAGACAGACCACAAAGAAAAAAAAAGGGGAAAGAGAGAGAGAGAGAGAGAGAGAGAGAGAGAGAGAGACAGAGAGAGAAAACAAATGAAAACAAATGTTTCTTGTCTGGTTGTGTACATCTTACTCAGCTTCCTTAGAGAGCCACAAAGGGCATCAGTTTCAGGCAGTCCACTGAGAGAAGTGTATTATCATGCGTAACATCACAGCCACAATTTGAGTGATAAAACATTAACTGGAATGTTCGGGCAAAATATTACTTAAAAACTGCTGGTTGTGGTGGCACATGCTCTAAATTACTAGCCTCATTGCATATTAGCCATAGGGGCAGAAGAGCAGAATATTTCTAGCTGGGTGCTCCAAACAGAGACAGTTGCCTAACCAGGCATGATTAAAAGCGAATTATGGGAAGATTTTATGTATCAAATATGCTCTCATATCTTTACTATGCTTATCTCTATTACATGCAATGACGTACCACTAGTTGTGTCAGTAGTAATTTACTTAACTCTAAGTTTCTTATCTGAACAGGCTGATCCGGAGGGCCAGCTCTGTTCTAGGATTCCCTCTGGACCCAGTGGAGGTGGTGAGTGACAGGAGAATGGTGGCGAAGCTGTCGTCCCTGTTGGACAACATCTCCC
>JBBJLS010069996.1:0-12368 GCA_037577275.1 Bryconaethiops microstoma
AAGAAAGTAAAAAATAACATTGCAAAAATAAGAAAAACGCTAAAAGTGGGAGGACACCGAGCGACGGCAGCCATCCTTACTGGCGCCATCTTGGCTAACACCTGTGGAAGTTATTCTGCTTTACAGGGCTGAACTGTTATTTTCAGACTTCACTTCTCGCTCTGTCCCTCTTCTGGTGTCTTTCTAAGGACTGACTGGGTTCCTGAAGCTGTTTCTTTAATGTTCTCCTATGCACTGTACCACTTTCTGAGACTCCAGTAGCAGGAGGACCAGTTACACACACACACACAAACATGTAAAACTTGTGTGTATTAGTTTCACATTATTCATCCAGATGATAATAAATACTAATACTACTAATATTATTATTATCATTCTTATCATCATCATCATCATCATCATCATCATCATCATCATCAACAACAAACAACAGGCAGAGTTAGTCACCCAGGTGCTCCGCTGTACCGGAACAGACCAGTGTATGAGGATATACAGAATGAATGAATGAATGAATGAATGAATGAATGAATGAATAAATAAATAAATAAATAAATACAAACAAAACAAACAAACGACTAAGATCTAGCAGCATGGATGTGATAAATAGATATATACATTTCTGATACTCCAGTAGCAGGAGCCACTGTCTATTTGTCTCTCCTTTTCTTTCTCTCTCTCTCTCTCTCGCTCTCTCCATTTTGTTTATATTAATATAAATAATATACTGGCTGCACACGGTCCTCGGGGACTCTTATTCTATGTGAGCTGTGATCGACTCGTTTGGTCTTCAGAGTGTTGCGTGAAGCGGAGGGTCGGTACAGGAAGTTCGTTTCGGGGCTCCTCGTCCTTTCCGTCATTCCGACCCGGAGCAGCGTCCCGCCTCGTCCAGACATGCCCAGGTGAGTCCTGTCCTTCAGGTGAGTCCTGTCCTTCAGGTGAGTTACTGCCTCTCCGAGCGGGTCGCGCTCGGTCACTCAGATCACTGATCTCCAACTCATCTCCACCCGGAACTCGCTGCGTGCTGATGAGCTGGAGATCAGCGTCTCACGCATGCCTGCAGTTTTACAGCAGGATTTCTCTGTAAACGTGGATCTCTTTAATCCAGACTGGTCAATCTGATCAGAAGGAGGGTAAAACGGCCCTCATGTGATCTTTAGGACCAGGCTGGACTTTTAGGCAGAGCTCAACTCTGCAGTCCAACTGATCTGGACTAGAGCTGCACGATATGAACAAAATATCAGTATTGTGATTTTACTGCTACATAGTGTGATTATGATGCCCATTAAAGAGCCCATATCATCACTTTTCTGGAATTAAAAGGGCTTAAAGTCTGTAAAAATTGTACTTCCCTTCTGTGATGTCACAAAAGCAACACGTTTAAATATGTCTCATTGTTTTGGCTGCAGCAGTTTAGCCCCGCCCACTCATGCACAGATTTTTCAACACCTTTAACGGTTTAAAATCAGACGTTTTTAGATTACATGAAGACCTCGATTCATCAGAACATCCAGTAACTCACCTGGAGCTGTGATTGGTCACCTCTGTCAGAGACACTGTGATTGGCTAGAGGCTCATTTGCATGTTGCAGCCTTTTATGACATCAGTATTGCAGAGACAGACATCACAATAATAATTAACGGATGATATATCGTACAGCTCTACTCTGGTCCTCTGCGAGTGTCACATCAGGAGACGCTTATGTTCCATAGGTTAAATTCTGTACTCCACTGGGGATGAAAATGTCTGGTTTTAGGTGTTATTATTTGGGTTTGTTTAATATTGTGTTGATTTGGTTAGACTTGTCCAACCTGCACATGTTTGTGTCCTGTCATTTGCTAATGATCCTTCTGGAGCTGAAACAGGCATGTTGGAGCAAGAAAGTTGCTGCTTCAGCACCTCAATAAAGGTCCTGGGATTAAATTTTACTGTCAGTTCAGATAAATCATTCAGTCATTCTTTACTTCCACTCAGAAGCACATTGAGACAAACACTTGTGTATGATGAAGCGTTTTCAGTGAATAATAGGCTTACAAAAAAACAAATAATGCAATTTAAATCGATTTCTACTGGAGTTCCACACCTTTTGGCTGGCCCAGTACAAGACCAAACGGACCCCATTGCAGTACATCAGAGCAGTCTGGGACATTTTCTTGTTTGGGCTTGTACTAACATGCTTTCGTCACACGTAGCCTGGTGTTACAATTTTGTGTTGCTGGTGGCATTGTGACCTGAGGTGACTAGAAAAAACAAATTGCTCAACTGTGACAATGTCTTGTTAATTAGCTGTTGATTTACCCACTGAATGGAGTGAGATTTGGCAGGAGGTACCAACGATAAAATGTCATGATCGTGACAGATGTGGAACGAACGTTCAATGATTTCAGATCTCAATTATGTGCCCAAAGCGGCTTGGAAATGAGCTGTGGAGTTGAGTTGTAAAGTGCGGAGAACTGGGGCAGCTGTAGGAGCAGGACTGGGAAACACAAAGCTGGATTCCTCCCTTAGCCAGATAACTGGAACCAGCCAGTCACGGAATCAGTCGAACCAGCTAGTGGACTGGAGGGGAGTCCGAAATCAGTCTTTCATCTCTCTCGCTTTCAAGATCCGCTCTCGTGAGCGAGGAAGGTGCATCAGTTCCTACAAACTCTGGCAAGTCCATTCAGGTGAACCCCAGAGAGAAGCTGTGTGGGTTTGTTTTGTAAAGATTTAAACCACATTCCTTAAATCGCGCTTGCCAGCTACCTGATATTGCGGTTTGTTATGGGGCAGCTGGTGGCCTAGTGGTTAGAGAGTTGCCCCTGCAATCAGAAGGTTGTGGGTTTGAATGTCAATCACCGAGGTTCTCTTGAGCAAGGTACCGTCCCCACACACTGCTCCAGGGGCGCCTGCTTCACTTGGTGAATGGGTTAAATATAGAGAAAGAATTTCGTGCTGTGCTCTGTTGGGTTGTGTTGTGTTGCCGCATGACTATAAAGGTCCTGTTTACTTTAATTGGGATCTTAGATAATAGATCTAAGAAGTTCTTTCACTGATGTTGAGCCGCCGTGACTCATCCGTTCATCAGTTCACCTCCAGAAGACGGGCAGAGCGCATGCAGCGCTGTCTCTGGGTGTTTTGCAGATTAATTGTTTTGCCATGTTTCTAAAGTGTAAACAAAACCAGCGCAGCAGAATGATTGCGTGTTCAGACAGATGGTTTGAATGAGGCTGATTAAAGCTTCGCAAGTGTCTCAGAACTTTGACAGACAGGAAAAACCCACAGGGATCAGCCAAATTGAGCAGGACGTGTGGGAGCACATGGAAGCGAGATGTGAGCGGCGCCTGGTTTGGTGTTTATTTCTGGCTCTCTGCAATCCAAAGATGTTCTGAATGGAGGACACTGATGCAGCTCAGGAAAAAAAAGTAGATGAAGCCTATTTCTCTCCAGTTGTATGATGCACACACTGTTCCAGTGTTACTTAAGACTTGCAACTTTGGGCCAAACCTTCAGACTTTTCAGTTCCATCCGACCAAAATTTGTGTATAAGTGTAATTTGCTATCAATTATAATACTAATAGTAACTGATGTTATATTAAATCATAGTTAAGAATAATAATAATAATTTAGTGGTAGTAGTAGTAGTATAACATTATTATTAACAGTGGCAATGAAATTATAAAAGCTACCCAACTTAACATGCTGATGTCACACCCATCCAAAAACCAATTGGGAAAGTGACCGTTCTGTCATACAGGAACACACCACGAAATTCTTCCTCTGCCTTTAACACATTTAACCCATTCACCAAGCAAAGCAGCGCCCGGGGAGCAGAGGTACCGTGCTCAGGGTACCTCAGAGGTGCCACTAGCAGTCTTGGGAATCGAACCCACAACTTTCTGATCGCAGGGTGAACGCCCTAACAACTAGGCCACTAGGGCCTTCGGGTGCAGAAACGTCCCCTGATCCTTACAGCCCTGATCCTTTTCCTTCCTTTACATGTTTTTCTGTTTCCTATACAGCTTCCAGAGGATCCAGGCCGTGTTGACTAGTGCCTCCGCAGGCCTGGACGGCTTTAAGGCTCATGCAGTGTTCCAGGAGATTGCTAAGAAGCTGCAGGAGGTATGTCAAGCGAAGAGACGTTCTGCAGAACCAAAACCACACTTGGACCCATGTGGGTTTGGTGTGAAACGCTTTGTTCTGAAGCAACTTGCAAAAGTAAAAAATGGTCACAGTGGAGGTGAATGGATCCAGACGTCTGCCTTTAAAAGCTCCCTCACAGAAAATTATTCCGTGAAGTTGTTATAAATGTGCTGCCTGCCACTCTCGTTCTACCAGAGTTTTGAGAAGAATGGGCAGGTTGCATTTCAAGTTGATATTTTCTAGGTTGCCATTCACAGAATCACAGTAAAAAAAAAAAAAATTGAGACCAATTCAAGGACTAAAGACTTCATTCCCCAGAATGCATTGCCTGACTAAGCTTGTGTACATGTCTGCAGGAGGGGGAACAGTTTGTCAAGAAGATCGGAGGCGTGTTTGCCTTCAAGGTGAAGGACGGCCCGGACGGAGGCGAGGCCACCTGGATCGTAGACGTGAAGGAGGGGAAGGGCTGCGTTCACAACGACACGAGTGAGTTCAAATTCACTATCCGACAATAAGTAGTGCTGTGTAACAGAAGAAATGCAGCTCTGTAATTACTGCCTCTGTGATAAAGATTTTATAAAAATGTCTTTAGGACTAATTACTCCAGTGTCTCTCTAAAAATATAAAGAAAACCTGTTTAGCTGAAGCAGGTAGAATAGTGTAGTAAACAAAACCAGATGTCACAGGTATGGGACCTATAAAGATTTGTTAAAAAAAAAAAAAGTGTTTATTTATATTTTATGTCTTATAAGTGTGTTGAGCAACTTATAGAGGTCATCCATACCCCACATACAGTTAGGGGGTGCTTAGACAAGTAGTTCTCTGGGTTTTATCGTCAGTTGTGCCGTTTTAACGGCAGTAAACATGCAAAGTGGGTTTAGAATAATAATTTAAAAAAAAGAGTTGTATTTAAGGATGTCACAATTATAGGACTTTGGCACGATTATGTTGCATAAATTAATTTCACAGCGTAGACAATCACATTCTTTAGAAGTTTTTACCTTTTATTTACTTCTGTGTTTAAAAAAAAAAAAAAAAAGAAAAGAAAAAAAGACCCGTCGTCTCGAATATGTCCCTTTATCCAAAAACTGCCATACGGCACTTCAATCGCTTCTTTGGTGGAAATGAAGCGTATTCAGTTTTTTTCTCTGCCGTTGTTTAGCGCGGTCAAGTGAGCCGTCACTCGCGGATCGTACTGTCTGTGTGTTTCTAGCACGAGTGCATTGCTGGTGAAACATTTTTCATTGCGGGCGAGTCCCACCAATCTGGCGATAACATGGTCATGACCTACGTTTAAGAGCGCCAACACAAACGTGGTGTTGAGGAACCTTTACGATTAATTAATCATGAAATCTATTAACCGTGGACATCCCTAGTTGTAATACAGAATAGACTATCCACACTTTTTATTCACAAGTTACGAAGGGAAAAAAATTATAAACTTGATACGTGGTTTTCCAAGACTGTTTACTTCAGTTAGATTAGATGTTTCTCTTATTGTGAGTTAATTGACCCCAAAGACATTTTTACTCACCTTTTGCAAGGAACTGACTGTACATTGATAGCTGGAAAATACTTCTGATGTCTTTGATTGGATTCTAAACACGAAAGAAAAGAGAAAGTTCAGATGAATGTAATTAGATATTGGTAAATATAATAGTATGAAAGAGTATATTTTACATTTCTAGTATTTTATAGTATATAGTATTTTTATAGTGTAGTATTTTATTCTATTTTTTTGCTGCTCTTACCTTTGTACTGTCCACTTTCTGCCATGACAATGCAAATTTAGCACTTGTGAGGTTCATCTTTTCTTAAGTAACAGTATTGTTCATATTCTGTTCATATAAGTAAATTATTTTTAAAAATTCTTTCTCGGCCCCTCTCCAGCTAAGAAGGCGGACTGTACGATCTCGATGTCGGACTCTGACCTGCTGGCCATGATGACGGGGAAGATGAACCCTCAGACGGTGAGTTAACAGGGCCTGGCTTGCATTGTTGTCAATGGCAGATGAAAGCAAGGTATGAATCTGAAGCCCTCTGGGAGGTTAGTGCATGTTGTAACAGCCGGTCACTGCATTAACTCCCAACTCTGCCTTCATCACATTTCTAGCTCTATAATTACAGCTCTCAGGGTTTAAATTTCTTGTTACCTTTTTTCCCCCTCATTACAATATGAATGGCCAGTTTCACATCAAAAGATGAAATGTGTAAAAAAATTTCTCAACAGGCTTGATGTTTAATATTAAACCAAACACGAGGGTCTAAACCTTTAATGTAAATGTGACAGTCTCTCGTTCTGTTTGCGTCTCAGATTTCTGTGACAATGAGAAAGATAAAGACTGTAAAAAGATGTTTTCGGGGGGGAAATGGGTAATAAAAGCAGTGGGTGTGAAGTCAGTGGTCCTACTCTGGGATGCCAGTCTCAACAAGTAATCGATAAAATTAGAAACGAACCCAAAGCTAGTTGTTGTTGTTCTAGGTCGAGTGGTTCCCTGAAATTGTTTGTCAGCCTCTTCGAGTTCATGTATGACAAAAGGTCACTTCACATCACGTCACTTAACTGTGAAGCAAATCTTCAAACTTACAGCATTGGAAACCAGGTCTCTTAACATAAAAGCCCCTAAGTTCACCACTTCTCTTTGCTGAATGTAGTCTCCTAGATCATTTGGAAGAGTCCCTGAACCAGTTTGGTGGTCTGTATCTACACGTGTGGTCACCAGATCTCCTCCTGGAGATCTTCTTTCCTGCCATATTTAACTCCACCTTGCATCCAACATGCTGCTCTTCCCCTTTACTTAATACTCCAGCAAATCAGGGACTTCTGAAATTCACTAACCAGAGCAAGTGTTCCAGATTGTAGCTGGAACTGGATGTCTCAGAAAAGGTAGATCCTCAGGACCAGGGCTGGTGACTCTACATCTTCTCTACTCTAGTGGAAGTGTTCGCAATAGAGGGAAAAAAATGAAGTATAAAGCGGTTCAGAGTCAGTCATTCGCGGATTTTTTCTTAGAACCCAACTAATAATTGTTTGCGGAAAATATCCTCCGCATTTTTTTTTTTGTTGTTTTCATGGCAATATAGAATTTAAGAAAATGATTAATTTACTAATTTTGTGACAAATATTAATGTAAATTCAGCTAAATATCCACATAAAATATGACTGTATAAATGTTTTAGTACTGTCGAGAGACAATGTAACCGTATACTGGGTGCTGCCCTATGATGCATCTGTATTCAGCATCAGAACAGTTTCAGTGTGGAGCGTCTCGCTGAGTGTTTTACCGTATTTACCCTGTTTATACCAAAGAAAACGTGCTGCATGAATTCCAGTCCAGTCTATACAGGAGTAACATCAGTATTTACATTCTAGCACTGCGGGAGACAGCAGTTCAGTGTAAACTTTACAGTACAGATACGGGTTTACCTTCACATTCTCTTTAAGGGTGATGTATTAAGCAGAGTTTAAAATTGGGGGCATATTTAGGGTTTACACTATAAAAATAGACATTTTTAGGCTTTTTTTTTTTAACCACATCACAACAACGCGTTTTTCACTATATGTGGAAAAGTGGGGGGTTACTGTATATTAATACACACGTTTCAGCTGCAAAGTGCAGGAGTACATACGTGTGTGTCAAAGAGAGCAAGAGCTTCGAAGACGAGCCTTTGAGCACTTTGGAACAAAAGGTGTGTGTGTGTGTGTGTGTGTCTCTCTCTCTCTCTAACACTTTACTGCACTAATCAAAACTAATTTGACTGTGTAAAACTAATCTTGCGTGTCACGGAGAAGATGAAAACATGCTGGAGTCACGACCGAAGAGTCACTACAGTCTAATTAAACGTGTTGAGGCCCGTGGCATGTGATCATCTCCCAGCAGGCCGTTCTTCTCATTTATCTAACAGGTGTTTACTAACAGTCCAGACTGAACATACTGTTGAATCAAATTACTTCAATATTGCAGCTAGCAGTTCCTGTAGAAACGGTGTGTGTGGGGGGTGGGAGGTTGAGAGTGTGTGTATATTTGTGTGTAACAATGTGTGTGTGTGTGTGTGTGTGTGTGTGTGTGTGTGTGTGTGTGTGTGTGTGTATGTATGTCTGCATAAATAGTCTACCTTCACGGTCCATGGCCTGTTTTTAAAGATGCAGCAAACTTTAAACACTTCTTTTCAAATCATTATTTATAATCTAAAATTATTGTAGCTCCAGTCTGTAAAAGCAACATAAAAAAAATTTTTTGTGCACTTTATTTAAAATATGACCATCTCTCTTCTGGGCAAAACATAAAACAGGAAACAAAACATTTTCTGTTTCATCCAATTAAATGATTAATTGAAAAAAATACTTATTATAAATACTAATTGAAAAAACTAATCCAATTGTCCAAAAAGTCATACGTTGCAGCCCTAATCCAATTACATCACTCTGGCGCTGTAAACTGATCTGCTGTCATCACATCCCTCAGTGTAGAGTTTTTCACTGAAATTCACATCTAGACAGCTATAATATATATTTTTTCTTGAGGTTCTAGATAACTAATGATGAGCACAAGGGTGCAGGTTTGATTTTGACACTGATGGGGACACAAAAGTGATACCTTTACTCCAGCCAAAGTGCAACTGCTAACATCTTTCATGCATTAACATCAAGGTCACGTACGCAGCACATATGGGGGGAGGGGGAGGACCTACCGGCTGGTACCGTCGTCCATGAAACCAATAACAAGGAACCGTAGTCACGAGAGAAAAAACACGAGAAACTCTTTATTTTAATTTGTCACCTGACCGCAAGCATGAAGGCACTGTTACCTTTTCAAACCAGTTATCTGGACATTTGTATTTCAACCAAAACAGAAAAATACTGTTAACTAAACCCACATCATAAATACAAGGACGGGGTATCGTGGTACATTTTGAGTATCGGTTTACCGTGTAACACTGGTTTCTTTTTGAATAAACTCCAAACACCACGTGTTCTGTATTTTCACAGAAAAAGAGCTTCCAAAAAGACAAGACAGAGCTTCAGCCAATCACACGCCAGCAAGAAATGGCACAGCCAATCACATAAGGATACTGCATTAAGAAGGCGGGACTCACAGTGGAGAAACAGAACTGTTAAAGTAAAGTAAAGCGGCCCCTTATAGTCATATGTGAACACACCACAGCACAGCACACAGTGTCAAATTCTTTCTCTGCATTTAACCCACTTAACCCACTCACCAAGTGAAGCAGGGGGCTGCCACCAACGAGGGGCGCCGGGGAGCTGCTTGTGGGGACGGTACTTTATTGAAGGGTACCTCAGTGGTGCCACTGGCAGTGCTGGGATTCAAACCCACAACCTAGGCCCCAACCATTAGGCCACTCAGCTGCCCAGTTTGCACTGTGTGTGTTCAAAACACAGACAGGAAACAGCGGTTTTATTAGATTTGTTTCGTTTAAAATTATTGCTAGGGACAATTTAGTAGTCACTGGATATTGGAAGGGACGTGTCTATAAAGTCCCTACACAATTCTACACCCTCGCTTTAGCACATTTCTTGTAGTGAAGCACATAATCAGCGCAGCATCAGAACAGACCTTTAATAATAAAAGTTACAAACAGTCCTGAAAGGTAATGTGCAAAACGGCCCGCAGAAGAACACCAGGAGGAACCAGATGGTTGATGGTTCCCAGCACTGGACCTGAAGGTCCATGTTTAGTGGTTTCCACTGCAGCTCGGGAGGAGGGGGAGGGGCTAGTAATGAGCTGATGATCTGGATCAGGTGTGCCGAGAGAAGGAAAGACCCTGAAGTGTGCGGGACAGCGGGCCTCCGAGGGCTGAACGGGACGCTGGACTGGACGATGTGGATTGGAAGTGACAGGCCAGCTGAACGGCGGCTCAGAGATCAAAGTCGAAGGTGCTCGCTCACTGCTCCTGTCCGTTTGAGTTCCAGTCTCTGTAATAGGCTTAACCGTCAGGAGGCCGTTTGTGGAGCCAGGAGGAGGACGGGTCAACACACGGATAAATATATCCCAGCTCCTTCGGCCAGATAGACGTTCCGGCGCTGGTCCATTACTGAACGCCTGTTTGAGTTTCAACTCAACGTTATTCAGTTCTGGGTCATCAGAAACCGAATTAAAGGCCTGAAATACCGAAAGCTAAAAGTTATGTAACTGTTTTTACGAGGGCTGCACAATATATTGCCTACTGATCGTTACTGCGATATGTGCATATTGCAAATCTAGCTACAATATGCAAATGAGCCTGAAAATATTGACCAATCACAGCTCCAGGTGATTTACTGTGTTTCGATGAATCAAGGTCTTCACTGAATCCAAGTAAGGTATAAAAAAAATGTAACCATTAAAAGTTCAAGCGAGTGTTTTTAAAAGTCCCGTTTTCCATATTTCATTTTTTCCCCAAAATTGTTACTAAAAATATATTTCATAATTTATAATAGTCCTTTCATACACTGACCCTCTTCCAACCTATCTAGACCACGTTAAAAATCCTCAACACTTATCTTTAAAGAATACCGTTTAGAGGTTACTTTTAGAAGTTACTTTCTTGGTTCCTCCCATGGTTTCTTCCTCCAGGTGAGGGAGTTTTTCCTCACTTCTGTTGCCTTTGGCTCACTATGGGTTGGACTCTGTAAAGCTTTTTTGTGACAGTTTGGTTGTAAAAAGTGCTATATAAACAAAATTGTATTGAAATGAATTACACATTTTTTAAACTTAATGAAATGGGTCCTCACTAAAACCAGTCATCTCCAGGCTCGGTGCTGAGGGTTGGACTTTTGCTCCTAGAGAAGGACTCAATGCGCATCACCTCCCTCAAACAAGCTCCTACAGGTTTAACAGCCTGTTTCAAGTTTGTTATTCTGCAGCGAGCTGTAATCAGGAGACGAGAGTCAGAGAGAACAAGGTGCTACAATCTACAAACAGACTGTAATTTAAACCAAGAAAAACAAAAAGTCATTTGAGTCTTCGCTTCTGCAGAAAACCTCCAACACCTCAGAGAGGATCACAATCCAGAACAGACACTCAACTGACCAGATAAAATAACGCCTCACAAACTACAGGCCTGCCGGGACCGGAGTGTGTTTCTGGCGACCCGCCCCCGTAAACAAACTGGGGTCACATGACTTTTCCAAATAAGTGAAATATATTATTATGTTCGATCAAAGTATGCAGATTTATTTAGAAGAAAACAGGATCACACCTGTAAACATCAGGGACGGTGTTGGTCACAGTGCTGCATTGGGAATAAAACCAAAGGCCACGCCCACTTTTTTCAGTTATTGCGATGTCACGCAGTAGCACTCAAACCTTTCAGCTGTTTAAAACACCCCTGGACGAAAAGAGCTTCAGTGTACACACACACACACACACACACACACACACACACACACACACACACACTCCTATTACCATTATTATTTAGCTTGGACCAAGTCTCCATATTTCATCAAGCACTTTTAAAGGGCACATATTTAGTTCTAAGCAGTGTTTCAGCACCAGCTGCTTTCTGAGGCCCAATACAGGGCAGCCAATCTGAACAGAGCTCATTTGCATACATCAGTCTTAAAAGTACAGCAACACGAGAGCAGTCTGGGTTAAAAATTGGAAAATGGTCATTTAATGATGAATAATGACTGTTTATGACCACTCAGACATTAAAGATGAAGTTCAACTTTAAACGACAGCTTTGTAAAGAAAATAGTCTGTTTTCTTGTATAAAAGTTGCTCTTCACACCAAGGAAGACACTTCGATGGACATAAAGCTTTTTGAAGATGAGAACACCCAAAAAGTGTTACATGTTTCACTTAATTGAAAAATTTTAAAAATACATTCAATCTAAGGCAAACTTTTGGGGAGCAGTGCTTTATTAGCATGCAGCCAGTAGAAAACAGCAGAACTGACTCATGACGTGCAGCCAAAGCAAACGAGACGCCTTTAACCTTTGGACCGAACGGATCTGTACCGAAAGTACAACAAATGGTAAATTGTCATCATCCGCAAAACAACATATGGAAGTTCCCCCCAAAAAAACATGTAATAATAAAAACCATTACTGAGGTTTAAAAACAGCGTCACAGGCAAATGTACATAAAGAACAAAAACAAACTAATTTCTTTTATTTTAGGTTTTAGAAACAAACAGAAAAAAAACCACAAGATCTCTCAACTCGGAAGAACTTTCAGGATAGTCTCCGCCCACAAGTGGGTGGAGAAAACCCACAGAAGGAGGGGCTCCGGAGAGCGGCCGAG
>JBBJLS010069997.1:0-12367 GCA_037577275.1 Bryconaethiops microstoma
GAGAGAGAGAGAGAGAGAGAGAGAGAGAGAGAGAGACAGAGAGAGAGAGACAGAGAGAGACAGAGAGACAGAGACAGAGAGAGAGAGAGAGAGAGAGAGAGAGAGAGAGAGAGAGAGGGTGATGCTGGTTCTGTCCAGAGGCTGTTTGTGCCGGAAGGAAAAGGTGAATCTAGAAGCTGGGTGGAAATTTCCCTCTTCATTTGCTACGTGTGTGAGAACATGAGGGATGTTCTCACCGGGCTGCTACAGGTTCCTCAGTGAGCTCATTATATGAAGACCACCAACCAAAAAAAACATTATATATATATATATATATATACACACATATACACACACACACACATACACATACATATACATATATACACATACAGATATACACATACATATGTACACATACATATACATATATACACATATACAGATATACACATACATATATACTACATATACATATATACAGATTCATATATATACACATACATACATACATATACACATACACACACACATACACACAATATATATATATACGTATATGTATGTGTGTATGTGTATGTGTATATGTATATGAGTGTGTGTGTGTGTGTGTGTGTGTATATATATATATATATACATACATATATACACATACATACATACATATATATATACACATACACACATACATATACACACACACATATACATACATACACACACATTTACATTTACGGCATTTAGCAGACGCTTTTTATCCAAAGCGACTGCCATTCTAATACAGTGGACAGTCTCACAGTCTCCCTGGAGCAACTGGGGGTTAAGGGTCTTGCTCAGGAACCCAGTGGTGGTGCTGGAGGTAGGATTCGAACCCATGACCTCTTGGTCCAGAGGCAAGTATCCTACCCACTAGGCCGCCACCACCACCACTGGGTTCATGGGTTCATGCATATACACACATGTATATGTGTGTGTGTATATACACGGCATGGCACTGGTTACAAACGCAACGATCCCGGTGTTTCGCAAAACTAGAACCGGTTCTAAATCGGAACCAGGTTTCGATTCCCACCCCTAACTGGTTAGCAAGTGTATTCTTAGTAAATAGTAAGTTAGTAACATGCAAGCCTTTGACCGGTAGTGTATAAATAAATAATTAACTGCAAAAACCACATTAATAATTCTACAATTAAAAATAGTATAAATTATAGAAAGCAAATAACAGACAAATCTTCATTCATACATAAACAATTTCCTCTGGGATAAATTTCCGATTCATTCTTGTCACTGTATTTAAAGTGAATTATCTGATCACTCTTTGCAACTGATTCAACATTTCTAAGCCTATAAAAAGGTAAAAATTGGCTTTAGTGAAATGTGTGGCTACAAGTAAACTGATCTTGTTTTGTAATTCACTTTTATATTTTTAGTGCCGTCCAATTTCCTTCATCATAAATGTAACATAACTGGTGTACATGAATGTGGAAACTCCACTGGATCAACATTCCAATCATATTTTTAGTATATTTGTAAAATAATACTGAATCTGAATGTAATCAGTGAGGGTGAAACGTGTGCCTGATGAATGGACCTGTGAATACAGTACAAGAACAAATGCAGCTTTGGGGACGGCGTGGATTGAAGTGAAAACAATTTACCACAGATCCACCAGACAACTAGCATATGTCTTATTATAGTTGTCCTGTTATAGTTCAGGCCATATTTGTCCTTGCGCTGTGCTGTGCTCAGTCTAGTGTCTAATGTCCCTCTTTGGGGTTTCATTAGTGTTCTCCCAGCGGTGCTGTGGGGAGGAATCTCATCTAGAACAAAAACCAGAGCTAAAGGTTGAAATCCATGGGGTCCAGTCTGAAGTAGAGGGTAAAATGTTACCGGCCGTTAGTATTTCGACTCAAGTTTATTCAAATTTGCCATTTCGTTTAGCCTTTAACGGAGTTATCACCTGTTATTAAAGGCAATTTTACACTGTTTAAATGCCATTTTAGACTATAAGTGTTCTGACCTGTTATTAAATGCAATTTTATACTATAACCGAGTTCTAACCTGTTATTAAATGCAACTCTAGACTACAACAGTTATAACCTTCTATTAAATGCAATTTTACACTATAACTGAGTTCTAACCTGTTATTAAATGCAATTCTACACTACAACAGTTATAACCTTCTATTAAATGCAATTTTACACTATAACTGAGTTCTAACCTGTTATTAAATGCAACTCTACACTACAACAGTTATAACCTTTTATTAAATGCAATTTTACACTATAACTGAGTTATAGCCTGTTATTAAACACAATTTTGCAATGTTTTCCATTTTTGAACACAAACTCTGAGGCTGTAAACACAGGTGTTTTTGTGAAACTGAGCATTTTTTCCTTCTGTATGTTGGGTGAGATGTAAGTTTTCACCTTTATGGGAGAGAAAAGTCACGCTTTGTGCTTTCTCTCTACACAATGGGATTATTTTGCGAGCTCGGCTCAGAGGAGGAGGCACGTGATCAGAGTGGTGCATGGGGAGCTTGTGAAGGCACAGCTGCTCTGTGTCTCCAAAACATCTCCGGCAATACGCAACCGCAGTGACGGCATTTCAAAGTGTCCAAGACGATATTACTACACGTCTTTACTATCAGGGTACACCACATGGGCAGCTGGTGGCCTAGTGGTTAGGGAGTTGCCCCTGCGATCAGAAGGTTGTGGGTTCGAATCCCAGGACTGCTAGTGGCACCACTGAGCTACCCTTGAGCAAGATACCGTCCCCACACACTGCTCCCTGGGTGCCCCCTGCTTCACTTGGTAAATGGGTTAAATGGGTTAAATTCAGAGAAAGAATTTCACACTGTTCACACTTTAATGTTTAATGTACATTTGGTTTAAGTTTACTCTCTAATCTTGACTGAGTTTTCATCTTCACACAGTTTCAATGGTCCAGTTCCTGACCTGCGTGTCATGAAGCAGCTGTCCTTCCAGAGCGGGGACGTCCCTGTGACGTTTGCAGTGGTGGACCATGGAGATATCTCTTTCTACTGCTTCAAGGAGTTCAAGCTGCCCACTGATGTCTACTGAAGGTTGTTTTTTTCCAGCCTTCAGACACGCACTGTCTGCACGGCAGAGGACTTAAAACTGCTCTCACTGGAACAGTGACCAGCGAAAGAAACTGTCTTTCAAGGTTAAGCTTTATTTTTGTGTTACTGAATGATGGGAATTGGATACGCTTTGTTATAGAAAAGTTGTTCCAAATAAATCTTTGGACTGGAAGCTGGTGCGGTGTAATTATTTGTATGGTGTTTTTAAACATGTGTGCATGTGTAATATGATTACTTGTCACTAACCTAAACCAAAAGGTACAAAGCTTCAGTGAAGGCACATCGGGCACGTCTCCTTGGCAGCTCAACAAACAGAGCTGTCTGTATGTACAACCTATGGCTCACTGTAGTATATTGTTTAAGTAGGAGGAGGTGGAGCATGCTTCATATACTTGAAGTATAAATATCACACCAGATCCTTACTAAAGCATAAAACGACTTTTAGTGCAGGTCCATGAAAGGAAACAGCCTCTTCAAGAGACATGTACTTTCTTTGGATATTCACTGCATCTTTGGGTAAGTCAGTTTAAATCGGTTAATCTTTAAATCAATGCATAAACGGACAGACTTTCTTCAAAGTAAGAAAATGCTTTATTTCATTTTAAAGATGCTTTGACTGAAGCACAATGAGGAGAAATAAATACTCACAGAGAAGCTTTTTCCAAAAAGCAGAGCTCTTCAAATCCCTTTGTAGCCCTGGATTTTGCAGTCGCTGGTAGAAATGACATTTGGATGGACAGTTTTTTCATTAGTAGTTCATTTAACTACTAGTAAATACAAAATACTGCACTGGAAACAAGACCTCAGATTTGGCAGGTTTTAGGATGGGGGGGGGGGATGTCTTTAAGGCATCTGCGATTGATGGGGTTTTATAAATGAAGGAAAATTAAAAATGTAAAATTAAATTAATAAATTAATATTAAAAATGAAACATTAATTACAATTAACTCACTTAATCATGCACAACGTTCTGTATAGGACATGACGACAGTTTAGTAGGTACCTTATACCTACCTTCACCAGTCACTTGAATGGGTGTATTTACCATATAGTGGCATTTTATGCACCCTCAGTGCCGACAATCCTGATATCCTCATACAAGGGCGAAACTAACATACCGTGGTGGTCACTGGTCTACCGCCCCAATAATAACTGGGTCAGGGGTGGTTCCTTTCCGCTGCTGGACAAGGAAGAGCGTGGCTGACAAATTGTGCAGGAACAGATGTAGAGCTAAATTAAGTAGCTATAAAACTTCAAAGTGCACCTGTTAAGTGTATCTGATTAAATGGCCAATAATTGGAGATGTATCTAATGTAATAATTGGAGACTTCTCTGATGTCTTCTGCTTCTCCAGGGTTGGTGCAGGCTTCGTCCAACTGCAGTTACCAGGCTCTTCAAGAGTATCTCGGCCTGGACAAGGAGAACATCAAGATGACCTCGATACGGCCTGTCCTGCACTGGAAAACTCCAGCCTTTGTTTTTGTAGATCTTTACCTTGTCTCCATCACTCAGGTGGTACGTGTCTGACCTTCACCTTCAAGACAAAAAGCTACAGGGGGTCCTCGGGCTACGTCAGTCTATACATACAACGTTTCGAGTTCACAAGCCTCACTCCCATAACTAGTTTGGTTGCGCACAGCGGAAGAATATGCAGTAATACGAATATGAGTTGGCGTCCCCAGTACTCTTACATACGCCATTCTGGATTGGTAAAAGTGTGTTTTTACACATTTTTGTCATTTTTACTGTTAGTACAGAACAGTGTACAAGGTCAGTATATTTATGTCCTCCTCCCGTGGGTTATGTTCTAGAATATGATTTTGTGTTAGGGTTGGTAAGTGAGGACCTAACTGAAAACATACTGGAAACTGACCAACACCCTCTTGAGTGGAAACAGCCTGTTTGCATCTACAGATGACCCCCAGATGTTTTGTGTTGTAGCTATGAAGGCAGACAAGCTTCACTGGATATTACCAACATTTTTGTTCACCCTTAATGGGACATTTTCCCAAACACAGATTAGAAAGACGTTTCTCCCCCTTAAATGTGAAAGGCTTGCCTCAGCTAAGATTCAGAATCAAAAACCATTTTCTGTTTGAGAAACATTTGTAAAGATCTTGGTAATGTGTTGGAAGTTCAAAGGCACTTTTTTTGTTCATTCCTCCAGAGTGCAAAAACCCAAACCTTCTCTCATCAGGTCTTTATGGAAATGGTGAGTCTTTTTACCCACCCTGTCAAATTTATACTTTTTTATCTTTTTCATAGCAGAAGTTTCTTTGCTGGTTTAAATTCAAATTTCAACAGTGTGTGTTTCATTTTCTCCAGAGCTGGGTCAATGAGTTTATAAAATGGAACCCTGAAGACTTCTGTGGAATCACCAGCATTTCTGTTCCTAAAGAAATGTTGTGGATTCCAGATATCAGCGTAGTCGAAACGTAAGAAACTCAATACACCTTTACTCAGCATTTTACAAGGTCAGCATATGAACAGTTAGTTTTTTTGTTTTTGTGACTGTGTAATATTGTGTCTGTTTAGTATCAGTGCAGATTTTTCAACACAGGAGGCTCAATTTCTGAGGATTTTATCTCATGGCATGGCCATAATCGGACAGTCGTACACAATGACCTCCAACTGTAAAATGGATTTGCAGCTGTTTCCCTTCGACACCCAGAGCTGCTCACTTACCATCCAGTCTACTCTTCACAACAGTGAGTCACACAGAGTGAAATTTGTTAATTTGGTCCACAAGACCTTCAAATACAGTACAATTATATCGCAACACAGAACATGAAAGAATGAACCAGAACGGCATCTTCTGAAAATATAAATCTAAAATAAAAACCAAAGTGCAACACACCATTTATTATTCATTTATTATTACACACTTTATTCCTTTATTAGGTACACCGTGTAATTTCTCCGGCCATTTTATCAGGTGCACCTACAGTCATAAGAGTAGGCGCTCCTGCTCAAGTTACATGTTGTGTTTCTGGGTGAAAACAAGTGAACAGCCTCTACAGAGAACTCACTTCTGTACATTACATTTTAATGAACGGAACATATTGGAGAAATTATATAAACTAAAAATACAGCTTAAATAAAGCAATACGTTATTTTCAAATAAATCAGAATGAGAACATTTAATTGAGACAGACGTACAGAGACAATATAAACATATAAAGTCAAAAGAAGGCATAAGGAATGTTTTCAGGGGATGTTCTGTAAAAAAAATTTATGTTCTATAGAGAATGTGTGCTTGTTTTCAGTTAGAAAATTAACAGCTGGTGCGTCCAGACTTGTGCATGACCACACATCACTTGATTATAGTGGTTGAAATGCGAATAACCAATGAAAAGCAAGTTTTTCTTGTCGGTTTGATGATAACTTACCTGATACAGGGGTCCTCGAATTACGACGTTCCTACGACATTGATGTAACCCGAATTTTGGTGTAAGTCGAAACACGCCCTAGCCTGAGTCACTTAACGATCTTAAAATCACAATCTAGAACATAAAAACAAAAAATAGAAAAAGGAAAACTTAAACTACTGCTATTACTCTAAAGGGCTGGAAACAGGGGGGTTACAGTCATACAATGGAGATCATCATTTTTAATTAAACCACCTCTTTATCACTGTGCCGCAGTCGGAGAGCTTCAGATTAATTCCTACTCCAACGCCTCCATGCTGACTCAGAGCTCAAAGCGGTTGTTCGAAAGTCAAGGAGAATGGGACCTCATCAACATTAATATGTCCAAATCTGAGATCGAAGCGACTGGAAGAGCGTGGGACCAGCTCACATATATGGTACAGATCTCATGATGCAGCCTGATTTTGAGTTTATTGTTGCATTACTTAGAATAAAATATTGTGTTTATATTCAGTATCATACTGCTCTGTTAAAGTATTTTAGCAGGTATTGCAGGTATTAATCAGTAAAAGCACTAGCCTTCAGCGATACTGTCCACGAACAACAAAACTCAAAACTTTGTTTGGTGTGTCTTTGCTGGAGGACTCTAGATTTTCCACTGGTTCATCAGTTCTTTTTTTAAATACAGCGTTCCCCGACAAAGTCGTGGTTCAGAATTCATGGCTTCAGTCGTCTGCGGATTTTTTCTTAGACCTGAACTAAAAATTGTTTGTGGAAACCCCCACAAATTCGCGTAAACCGCAAATATACTTCTCATTTTTTATTTTGCTTTTTTCATGGCAATATATCATTTTTCATGCATTTTAGTGTTACATTCATATTAGCTGCTAACTGCCTTGTAAAGCATTGTGAAGTCCTACGAGCAGAGGTCTGTGTCTCGGGCTGTGAAGTCGCGGGGCGGGGCGGGGCGGGGCGGGGCATGCAGGATGAAGTACGCATTTGCGCTGTGAATTCTGAAAACTGCCGTGCATTTGTGTACCACTTATGTCAATCCTTGGCTATATTATTAAGAAAAATACGATTTACTAATTTCGTAACAAATATTAATGTAAATTCAGATACATTTAAATCTAAAATATAACTGCATACATTTTTTGGTACTGTGGAGAGAACACAAAGAAAACGTGTCTTGGGATGGTGAAACACCGCGGGAGGTTTGAAAGTAGCCAATCCCAAAGCGTTATTCATTTCTCCGTGCTGATTGGCTGCCGTCCTGTGACGCATCTCTGGCAGCTGCAGTCCAGCACTCCCGCATCAGAACAGTCTAGAGTTTACCTTTACATTTTTTTAAGCGTAAAGTATTAAGCTGAGTTAAAATTAAACTAAAGTGTTTTGGGAGCATATTTGGGGGCATATTTAGGATTTACACTATAAAATAGGCATTTTTAGGCATTTTCCTACCACATAACAAATTCAGTTTTTCACAGTTCGCGGGAGCTCTTGGAACGAAACCCCCACTTAATTTCGGGGGTCGACTGCATTCTAAAAGAACCGCCCAAGTGGTGAACACTGGTATCACACAGGTGTCATGCTGTGGACTTTACCCTGTTATAGATATCATGATAATCCCAAACACAGTAACAACATTAGAAGCCTTTTGGTGATGATGTGATTGTTGTATAACTTTACTACAATTATACTTTCAACATACAGATTACCATTAAGAGGAGGCCCCTGCTGTATGTAACCATCTTCCTGTTGCCAGTCTTGTACTTCCTGGCCCTGGACCTGGCGTCCTTCTTCATTGATGATGATAGAGGAGAAAAGTTAGGCTTTAAGGTGACGGTCCTCTTGGCCATTTCCGTCTTGCTGCTGATCCTGAACGACATGCTGCCCTCCACCTCTAATCAGCTTCCAGTGATCGGTTTGTCTCCACTCTCTGCTCTTTCCATAAACTGTAAATCTGGTAGGACTGTCATAAGAGGTCTTGAGGCTCAGCGGTATGAGAAATGATGTAACATGACATTTTTCCTGGGACCTTAGGGATGTACTACGCCACCATTTTCACTTTCACGACCGCAAGTCTTCTGGAGACAATCCTCGTGACTTTTCTTAAGACCTGCAATGCTCAGGTCTTCCCAGAACTGTGTGGAAAACGGACACCTGCTCCTGTTCTTCAGGACAGTAAGTTCCTGCGTCATATGTCCAAGAGTGTCTTTGTCAGGTTTGGGGTCAGCTGATGCAAGGTGGACAAGCTTTACTGATTGTTGGAACTTAAATTTTGAATGCCTTATTGATGTGTGAAAGGTCATACAGCTATAATGTGGTAATGTAATCGCACTCTGCTCAACAGCTACAACAAGCATTCGTGATGAAACCAACTAACTTTAGAGTGACTTTGCTTGTATTTTTGGGGTGGGATCTAAATATTTTGGCCTATTTATCTCTAAGGATGTTTATGAAGAACTGGTCCCAGTGTCTGACTGGTCAGTACTGAACTCTGGAGAGTCTCCTGCTGTGGATGTTTCTGCAGTGTTATTACTTTCTCAAACAGCTGCGTTTCCAAACAGTGGATGCTGGATTGGATCAGTGGACATTTGTAGTACATTTGTAGCGATTCTCCTCCCTCATTTAATAAACAGAAACTCAGGACACAGTTTAGATCCTCATTTCTCCAAAACATCACGATAAAATAACTGAACCTTTTCACATATTTTCATGTGACATCCTTATTTCAGAGCGTGGGATCAATTGCAATCAGTAGAAATCCTATAGATACTCATCTGAATTCTCATTTATGTGCCACTGTCACTAAGTGTCAGGGTTTGTCTTTTAAAGACCTTGATTTCACAACAGAAGGTTCTATAAAACTTGTTCAACCTTGCAGTAGCTTTTAGGAAAGAACACATTTGTGAAACATGGATGTGTGGATTCCATAAATTCAAGCCATAAATTCAAGTGATCAAGTAAGTTGTTTAAAAAAAGGTTTGTAAAAAGCTGATTATAATGAACTGGACTGAATGAATTGACATTTTAACTGACACTGATCATGGGATATTGTTTTAATGTGACACATTTGTTCAGATTTTTTAAAAAGCCATTTTAACCTCTTTTCAAACTTACAGGTGGAGAGGGAGCTTCACAGAGCATCGCAGGAACAGAAGACAGCAGTGTCCTTCAACAGATTCTCGCCGAGCTTCAAAAAGCACGTCAACATCTCTCAGCCGCAGAAACACAGAAACAAAAGAAAACTCAGAGATGGACTAAACTGGCTGTAATGATAGATAAGACTTTTTTCGTGCTCTACCTAAACGGTGTTTTGGCTTTTTTGCAACAAATCTGGCAGGGCTGGTTTTCATAGTTCCCTCTTTTCAAAGGTGTGACAGTATTGGAACGAGTCACATATTTTACCCTTTATACTTAAGTAAATGGTATAATGTTAAATAGAAACATTACAACTGAATAACCTTTAAAGTCCCCCCTATATTTGACCTTTGTACATTTCAAATGCAGTGCAGAACTAGTATGATCATAAAATACATTTTTCATCAAAATTATTTTTGATGTCAATATACTTTTTTCATTTATCAAATTTCACATCTGATAGAATTTTCTGTGAAGTTAGGTCAGTACAGAAAAGGAGCAGTGGTACAAGGGCAGCATATTTCTGATATAAATCACTTGATCTTCCTCTATTCTGAATCAAGACTGAATACAATACAAAAACCATTTTGTAAAAAAAAAAAAAAAAACACTTAAAGGGCAAATTTCCTTGGATTTTTTCTTCTCAGGCCACTTATGACACTGTTACCGAAAACAAAATACGATGCAAAACATGACATAATTCATTTTTACATGGCCATTTTTCAACCTTAAATTTAAACTCGCTGTGTTTACGATGCCTGTACGACTGATATATGTAAAAGATCTCTGCTCTGATTTGTCCCTGAGTATATCATGAAAGAGTCCTGATATATGTGTGTGGATATATGTAAACTATAAATAAATTTAAAAAAAGATGTTTTTGTACTTTTCATATTGAGCTGTACAGACTGGAGAGTGAAACACTGAAAATGTCTTAAAATGTTCAATATTATTAAACTACTCACAAATTATATATATATACACACACAGTGTGGCAAAAAAGTATTTAGTCAGCCACCAATTGTACAAGTTCTCCCACTTAAAAAGATGAGAGATGCTGTCATTTTCATCATAGCTATACCTCAGCTATGACAGACAAAATGAGAAAAGAAAAATCCAGAAAATCACATTGTCTGATTTTTAAAGAATTTATTTGCAAATTATGGTGGAAAATAAGTATATACACACACACACACACACACATATTAATCCCCCGCTAATTCGTGATTCAGAATTCGCTTCAGTCATTCGCAGATTTTTTCTTAGGACCAAACTAATGATTGTTTGCGGAAACTGCAGATTTCCTCCGCATTTTTTGCGGCAATATATAATTTGTCATGCATTTTAGTGCTAAATTAAGAAAAATATAATTTTTTATATTTTGTTATAAACATTAACTTAAATTCAGTTAAATTTTCATATAAAATGTAACTATACATTTTTTGGTACCGTCCAGAGAACACAAAGAAAGCACGTCTTGGGATGGTGAAATACCGCTGTACTCAGGGGTGTGAGGTTTGAAAGTGGCCAATTCGAGTAGCCAATTACCTTTACATTTTTTTAAAGCATAATATATTAAGTTTAAAATGAAATTAACGTGTTTTGGGAGCATATTTGGGGGCATATTTAGGGTTTACACTATAAAATTAGGCATCACCAATTCACGTTTTTTTCACAATTCGCGGGTGCTCTTGGAATGTGTATTGAAACACACACATTTTATTTATTTATTTATATATATATATATATAAATTATTATGTAAATAATCATTCTGCTGCAATTAAACTCCAATTAAATATACAGTTATAACAAAAGAGGAAATCTAAAAACAGCTTTCAATTATTTTATTCAAAACAAATTGACAGTATCGGCACAAACAACAGACCTATATGTATGCTACACTGCATGTGTAAAAATATATGCCTTTTTACAGAGCACAAAACGTTAACATTTTTATTAAAGTGAAGTGTTCCCGTACCGTACATGAGTTTGATTTCCTCCATTCTTCAAATATTTGTTTTTTCTGGAAGTGACTTGGTCAGCTCCGCGACACAGTGTGCAACAACACAGACCCCATCGACAACTATTTTTAAAATTGATTTTTTACCTGATTTGTTATTTCAGCCCTAATTACTTCAGAAATGTGCCAGTGGTCTCCACCCCTTCTTTCAAACTTTCAATGTGTACTGTGCAGTCCTGAAATAATAAGACTGTGGAAGTGCTGTGACTCCTCCTACATCTACCGCTCTGTAATAATCGTAGGTGCTCTGATCCACTGATGCAGAGTGTCACAAGGATAGCAATGTATAGTTGATTTCTGTAGTTCACAATCTAGAGCCACATTTACACAATCTTTGCCGTCTCCTATATGTAGTGAGCCATGACAGGATTGTGCAAAGCATGCTTCTATAGTTCTGCACTGGATCTATGGGGCTAATATAGCTAACAAGTGATGGAAGCTTATAGCTACCAATCTGCAAAGAGCAAACCTGCATCACCAACACCTGCCCCAAACTACAGTTCTCTCACATAAACACTGTATGGCACGCCGGTGTCTATAAAAACAGATAACACTGGTCGCTTTTAGCTTCCACAGGCATATTGTGGTTTGTGTCCCAATCATCAAAATAGAGCCATGGAAAAAAAAATAAGACAATTTTTCCCTTTTTTTCTGTTCACTGTTTGTACAATTTGCGTGTGTGTGTGTGTGTGTGTGTAAAATGCACAGGTTGCTATTCTTTTCTGAACTATTGCAGTGTGAGCTGTGTAAAA
>JBBJLS010069998.1:0-12366 GCA_037577275.1 Bryconaethiops microstoma
AGAACATGGTTGTTGTTCAATAATAAGATTATTCCTCAAAAATACAACTTGCCTAATAATTCTGCACTCCCTGTAATTATTCAGCTTTTTATGTGGCTTCTAACACTGTATGACACACTGTTAGTTATAAAGATGACAAAAGGACAAAAATGAATTTTGATTATTTTTGTTGATTTTTGTTTATTCCTTTTTTAATAAACAAAAATATTTCTATTCATTCATGTTGTCTATTTAGTCTAAAGATAATTCCCTACTTATTTACACACGGGCCTTTCACATTGGATCAACTGGTTTGGATAGAAAAATGTCCACACTGCAGAAATTTTTTCATAATTCAAGTGTTAGTTTTATACCACCTTTCTCAAACGTAATGTCATTTTACAAAAACCCTGAACTAAATTAGATAACACACAACAGAGCAGAATCAGAATGAAAAGAACCCCCACTTACAGTGCCAAAAGAACATTTAGAGGGAGGAGTAGCACTGAGTAAAGAGGGGGATTTGGGGTTTTGTTTTGGATGCCGATATCGAGGTATGATCACAGAGATTTTGAGTTTGAAGGTTTTTGGAGATGATACTTCGAAAGTCCTGCCATCTACTGAGGAAAGTCTGAACTGAGTCTAAGCAGACCTGAGGCTATGGGGTTTAAGTAAAGTGGCCCCTTATAGCACAGCACAGCACACAGTGCGAACAATGTGAAATTCTTCCTCCACGTTTGACCCATTCACCAAGTGAAGCAGTGGGATGCCACAAAAGAGGAGCACCCGAGCAGAGGTTTGTGGGAACGGTACCTTGTTCAAGGGAACCTCAGTGATGACACTAGCAGCCCTGGGATTCAAACCCACAACCTTCTGATTGAAGGGGCAACGCCCTAACCACTAGGCCAGCAACTGCCCCAGATAGGCATTTAAGTTCAGGAATGCTTGGAAAGACACATCCATGGATAGGAAAACACTGTTTTATTTTTATTTTTTGGTTTAAAGCATAATACCAAAATATGACGCTTCTGACAGTTAGTATTCTTTCACGAATATAATAGAGACTTCCATTAATCTCTATCTACAAATATCTGCTCACGTAGGACCAGACAGCATCTGCCTGCTTGTATTCACACAATTTGTACTCCAAAGATATCCTGAATAGGTTTCATTTTATTATTTTATTGTGTTTCACAGTACACATGAATATTAGGACAATATGATTTAGAAGATATTCTTTAAAGCTTTGACTCCAACTGGAGCATTTGACTAATGTGCAATTGCGGTTTAATGAACAAACCTTTAGAAGTGTTTTTACTTTCCAAGGGAGAAGAAAATGTTTAAACTCAGTTGTTGGAGCTGCATAGAGAGTGCGAATGAGTGTGTTCGTCTGTAGTCATGCTGGATGTTAGCGTGGGTAATGAAGTCTCTGGGGTTCCCGAGTTACTCCTGGGAGGAAGTGAAGAGCTCTGTAGTCGGAATGTGATGGAAATGAGCTGTAACATAAATCACGGTGAAGCATTTTTCAACAAATATCATTCTCCAAAAATTGCCATCATTCTCCACTAGATACCGTCATTCTACAAAAACAACATTATTCTCTACGAAATGCCATCATACTACGACCAAACACTATCATTCTCCAACCAACACCATCATTCTCCACCAAAATCCAACCAACACCATCAATATTTACCAAACATCAAATCATTCAACACCAAACAGTAAATCATCTTAAATCCTCCTTTTCGAGAATGCCAATGTCATGGTTTCCTCATCCACCCCCTCGTACTTCTTCTTCAGTCCCATCACATATTCGCTTATTTACACAATAGACACACCTTCACAGACATTTCTAGTCTTGCATGCTGTATAAGTACCCCTCTCGTTTCAACGTGCCTTCGTCTTATCGTGTACAAATGTGTTTGTTTTTGTTTCTCAGTCATTGTTTAGAATAGAAATAAGGTGCCTAACTTGCACATACATTTTGTCAAAACATTTGTGACGGCAATTCTAGTATGCATGGCTAGTGGATGGCATTTCTGAACTTATATCGTGAAATCTCTAGAGGCAACTTATCAAACTTGCTTCATGTATAATGAGATTTAGTGATAAACACTGAGGCTGTGTCGGTATAGCTGAACCTTCCTTTCCTGTCTGCTGGTCTCGCTAACTACAGTGGCAGAACTGAGTAGGGGATGGATCCTCATGGCCCAGGACAGGAAAAAGCAAATAGGAGAGGAAGCTTTATCTGACTCTTCGGACCCAGCCAAGGAATGTTCACAGTATGTCTGTGTTATACATATGATTTCTAAGGAATTATATCACTCGGGTGGGAGTGGGTAGTGCAGTTGCCTCACAGTACGAAGGTCCTGGCTGAGGCCGGGGTGTAGAGTTCTCTCATGTCTGTGTGGGATTCCACTGGGTGCTTCAGTTTCCTCCCACAGTCCAAAGACTTAAACGTCCGGAGAACTGGAGATGTTCAATTGTGAGTCTTTGTCTGTGTGCGTCCGCCCTGCAATGGAATGACAACCTGTCCGGGTCGTTTCTCCCTTTTCACCCTGTGAATGCTGGGATAGTCTCCAGCACCACTGCAACCCTGATTAAAAGATAAGCAGATCAGATAATGGATAAAAGAATTTACTCCTGAGGGAAGCAAAAAAACAACAACAACAAAAAAAACCACCAATTTATTCTATTTCAAAATTTGTCTAAAGGCTCCACTGGCACTCATAATGCACACATAACTTTCAGAAAGGGTGTAAGCTTGGGAAATGAGTGACTGTCATAAAAGAATAAAAGCAATATTATTACTTACAAAAGGGCCAAAAACAAAAGAAAGCAAATGTGACCCTCTCCCTTGCTCTCCCTTATCTGCTTTTTTTTTTCTTTCCTCAATTCTTTTTATCCTTCCTGTTAGGACGACCCTTGAGGGAGACCTCATCTCCATTTCCTCTGGCTGTGAAGGGGAAAAAAGGACAAAAACAAAGAACAACAAATGATTCAACAAGGCATTGTTATTTGAAGGATACATGGTAAGCTGGATGCGCCATGCATTTAAATGTCCCTCTCTTCAGCCCCTCAGAGACCTGGTTCCCGGTTCCAACAAGGTCTAACAGGCTTATATTCCTTGTATTCAAATAATATATTCCTGACACATCTTTAAAAAAGTGTGAGCACATACAGTAACATTGATTTGCTCTCCTTTCTCCTTTGGGTAGACATAGTGCCCCCAGTAAATACTCCGGAGAGCTAGAAGACCTAGGAACATATTTTTTAAACACCTCCAGACTGTCAATCTCGGATCAGCGTATGACTTTTACGTATTCATGTTAACCGATCTTAATTTAGAATATCTATATTCTTACTCTTTGAGACACTCTTTGAATGTGGAGAGACACATCTGAGACTGAAAGTCTGATTAATGTTTAAAAAAAGCTTACCTGGCGTGTGGTGAGGGATCATATTTCTATTGCTTTTATTGAACGATTTTATGCAAAAAGGGGTGAAGTTGCTAGCTAGCAGTGCATGGAAGCTAGAGTGCCTCAGAAGCCAACAGTTAGCATTGTAGCATTAGCATTAGCAAAGTACGGCTAAACTTGAAATCTGGAAAACAATGATTAGTAACAGTTTCTCTAGTTTTTAAAGACCTGCTGTTCATGTTAAGTTATAGTTATCAGTTATTTAAAAAGGTAGGAAGTTTATTGCTTTCTTAGGTTGTGAAGTACAGATAATAGAGCAAATGTTTTGCCTTCAAGTTGCTCAAAATGAAGGAAAGATATATTCAAGAAGAGCAGCCATAATCTGTTAAGTAAAGCGATGTGTCTATAAACAGAAGTAAATGATCTAATTCGTAGATCAGGTGACTTTCAAATGGAATATTTCATTACAAAAGCAAACAAAAAAGTGATTTTACTGGAAAAAGACTAAAATATTATTTACTTGTAATGTAAGTTACTGAAAAAAAACATTTAACTCAAGCATTTTTAATGTTTGAAAGCAAATTAAAATGGTAAAAAATTCACATAATGTAAAGGGATGTTGCTGTGTCCAATGATTAAAAAATATATACAAATAGATACAGAGTTTATGTTGACCTGTGACAGTAGTTGCACACACACAAACACAAACACACACACACACACACACACACACACACACACACACACACACACAGCAGGAGCAGGCCATAGATTCAGCATCAGCTTGGCCTAGTTTAATCTTATCTAACACATTTTAATCACGGCGGATGCTTTAATGAATACGCTCACCCAAGGACAAGCAGCTGCAATAATTGGATTCACCTCCAAAAACCATCCAAGTGAAAAATTCTCTTTCTCAGTCCTTGCTTATCTTGATTTTACAAGACAAAGACATTCTTTAACTAAAGGGGACACTTTTTTTCTTGCTTGGCTTGAAAGATTGTTCTGATTGTGATCACATTGTATAGCACTGCTGTTCCAATAGCAAAGACACTTTATCTGAGTGGAAGAGGAAGGTAACGATGTTTTAATGACTGACTGAGCACATGCTGCATTTCTGCCTGTTTTCCACCATTTTCAGGGGCTTTTAAGGCGGTGTGTGTGGGGCAGTCACAATGCTGTGAAGTAAAACTTTTATTAGTTGCAAAAAAAAGTCCAAGGCAAAGTAGAGAAAGCCTTGAATGCAGAATGTGTAAGAGCTATTTTACACAGATTGTCGAGTTAGTTCATAATGCATTTTAAAAATGGCCTGCTTCAGGTCTGGTGTTGACAACTGGAAGGGTGGTGCCACTGTGTATCACTTTTAATGTGTATCGCTTTTAAAGTGGAGACATATAGCATTAGCTTCCTACGTTACATATCTTAGAGAACTCTTTGCAATAATTCTTAAAATAGCAACAGACACATCAGCATACCATTTAAGTTTATATTCTGATGCATTTACTGGTAGTATCCTGGTAAAGAGCTGTTGGCCTTGAATGCGAGCTTTGGCAGACAGCACACTCAGGTACCATTAGGTCTCGATTCCAATCTTGAGCAGGTGCCAAACACCATAAAATTGGACTCTTCAGTCTAGTGGGCACTGATCGGTGTGTGTGCATGTTACAGTGGTACTGTAAGTTACAATTCCTCCACAAAATTCGGGCTGCTGGCTGCTACTACTGTTTTAACAGATAACGGTGTATCATGCAGGGCGAGAAACCACAGAAAGTTTATTTCAGATTACTTTACAAACTGACATAGTTTGAGGTGTGTGTGTAATAACTTAGGCATGCAGTTTTCAGATTTCTGTTCGGTTAAATGAAGTTTTCCATGACTTGTTAAGTACATTAGTCCAGTAGCTCTAGCACAAAAGGAAAATGCATTTCTGAGAAAAAAAAAAGGTTAGGTTTGATTGCACAGTTTTTGGTAACTGTGGTTGATGTTAGGTGGTTGCTGAGGTCTGTGTAGCCAGGCTATGACAACTGTACGTGGTTGCTGTGGTGTTGCTAGGTGGTTGCCATGGTGTCCCAGGTGGCTGCTAGGGTGTTGCTAGCTTTTTACTATGGCATTGCGATGGTGTAGTTATCCACTTGCCATGGTAACTGTAGTGGGTGCGATGGTGTTGCTACGCGGTGTGTCTGACCAATGTTCGGACAGTGTACATCAAAAGAAATTAGCCCAAACCTTTGACCACTGGACAGTCTTCAACCCACATCTCTATAATCTACAGCAAACCGGTCCAAACACTAAGCCAGAATTCCCTCATCAGTCCCAAAGGGAGAAACACTGGAATCTGGTTGACTACTGCTATTTTTGAACAAATTGCAATGTGTTCCAAATTATGTCTCTTGGTGAAATTTGAACTCTTGAGGTTGAGAATCTAGAAATTGAACCACGGACATTTCTAACGCCCACCTGTTTCATGTTAAGTCTTCGTGCTCTGCTCATTAGGAGCTTGTTAGCCTCTCCCTTGTGTGTTCTGGTGTTGCTCTTTGTGTGTTAGCCTGCGTTTATTTATGCAAATTGCTTGTTATTGGTTCGTGCGTCTCGCTCTTTGTGTTCTGTTCCTGTAAAGCCCTGTAGGTCCAGCAGTCAGTCTAGCGTGCCGTCTCCAACATAGTCCATCACAACACTGGCTTGGTCCTTCGTGCTACTCCCTTGAGCTCTGGAAGAAAGCTCAGCTCCCCTCTCCTGCTCCAGGTCGGCTTCTCAGCGCCACGTAGGCTGGAAAGCTCCAGTTCGTCACACTGCGAGCCTAGTAAGAGGCTCCAGCATTGAGTTCTGACACAGTAAGCTGAGATCTTGCTCCCTCTCTCTGATATAGAAGTGACCAGTGAGGCGGAACGTCCTGTGGCTGGAATCTTCCCCCGTGGCTGCCGCATGTAGCGGAGCTCCTGTTTCCCCGTGTTCCTGGTGACTCTCCGGTGAGGAGTCAAGTTTCATCGGGCCCTACTCAGCAGAGGAGCGACGTCTTCTCTCCCTCGGAATAAAGTGGCCCTCGTTTCAAGCTGGACGAAGGAGAGCGTCTTTGAGCACTTCAGTTAAAGACCGTTTCGACTTTAAGTCGCTCCTAACGTTTGTTTCCCTGATTTATCACTAAAATTCTTGTTTTCGGGACTCCTGCTTCTGTGTCCTTCTTCCCTGTGGCAGACATGACAAACAATATGATTGTGGAAGCAAACTAAAGAAGCAAACTTTAGACACCAGTGATATTTTTAGCATTACTTCAATGATTTCTTAGGATATTTTTATCATTACTTCAGTGATTTATTATTGAATAGTCACGCTTTCCACTGACCATATAAGATGAAAGTGTAGATGCATGAGGAAGTCATAAAAGTGATTCAAATAATCTGACAACGAGAACAATGCTTAGTAGAAATGTGAACTAAAAGTCTGATATAACGGGCAGACATGTTTAGGACAAATGTATCAACCTCAAACCTGAGCTCTGGCGGTATTAAAAGGGACAGGAGGAACAACATCAGTGCTGCCACACTTATGGTTGCTCTCCGGCAAACTGTGTGGAGTATGGTATGAACTTTAGCCACTGAATCTATTGGCTGTGGACTATAGAGAACTAATTCCAGCTATGACTGAGCTAATTGCGGCTATGACCAAGCCAATCTCAGCTATGAAAAAACTAATCTCAGCTGTGATCGTGCTAAATCTGGCTATTGCTGAGCTAATCTCAGCTATGACAACCTAGCAAAATAACTCAACAAATAAATTTTTTTTGCCGACTGGATAACAAATATGCTAAAAAAATTACTTATGAAATGTGTTATTGTTTTAAAGGGTCATTTTGAGAACTAAATACCAATGAAGTCTGTAATGTATTTGGTCAGGGGCATTTGGGGCAAAGGGCAAATTCAGTATTTTTTGCCAAACTATTGCTTTAAAATTGTCTCTCACGGTAGGTGATGTGTAGCCTGTGAGTGTGAGTGTGTGTGTGTGTGTGTGTGTGTCAATTTTCATAACTCTGTTGGAGACCATTCTGCCTGTCTGACACAAATTCTGATAAGTGTCTCACACACACTGTTGCTGTTGGAAACAGTAAATCAACAAGATCTTCCAATTGACTGGCCTTCAGAGTTCGTCACACACGACTAATCCCCAGCTAAACCATCACACATTTCGGGAGTTTAAGAGTGACTCTAGTGACACGTGTGTGTGTTAGTGTGTGTGTGCATGTGTGTGTTTTTGCGAGCGTATATTGACTGAATGCATGGTTTCTATGTAAACAGCCCTTGTCTGTCTGTCTGTCTATCCCCCAGGAATGAATGGTCCCACTTATCAGAACAATACAAACAGACTAAAGACGCCCTATTAACGTTGTGTTATACAGAAGCATCCTCATAGCAACAACCTAGGAACCACCTGGAATGCCATAACAACCACCTAGCAGTACCCCAGCGACCACAAGACGTGGAACCAGGTTCCAACACCCTATCAGCCACCTGGCATATCAAAGCAACCACTAGAGATACCATATGAACCAGAGAATATCTCAAACTGTGTTTTGCATTTGAATTGTCTGTCTTTCTATTCCACTTTATAGTCTAGTGGCATACTTAAATTTTATTCGTGTCTGAATGTGAACAGTGTATGAGTTCATTTTAGTTCTTTGCTTTGCCTCTCAGCAATTCTGATTAGTTTATGCAACTGGCCAAGACATCTTCAAGTTCTTAATCAATTATTCATCCTCCCTTCGGCTTTCGTCATGCTCTGCAGCTCTTCAGGGGCTTGGGAGTTGTGCGAGAACAGAGAGAGGGAGATAGATTGATTTGAAAGGTTAGTGGGAGCAAGCCCTCTTTGTAAATGAAAGCCAAATGGGCAGGAAAAAGACATCCATGATAAATTCATTTCACCACTAAGAACATTATTGAACTGAAATAGTTATTTAATGTCTAAAATAACCTAAAATAAAAATCAATCCAGCTTTAACTATCAGAAAAACTAACTTATATTTTACTACACAGTCATTTAGGATAATTCCATGCATATAATTACGTTTTCTTTCTGTTTTGATGTTAAAAATGAGCAAAAATCTAAAGGATTTTTTTCGAATATTAAAGCACAAAATTCTGAAATCCTTCAATGAATACACACTTGTTGTGCTCAGCAAATGATGAAAATTTGGACTAGTGTCCAACACACTTGGCTTTAGTGGGAGACCAATATTTATTGTAATTTTGTCCACAGCATGAGATGTCTCAGTCCATGCTGTGAGCAATTAGATAAGGGGAGCTCAAAACTAGCACTTAAGCTTAAATGGAGCACTTAGAGTCGACAGGGGAAAAATGACTGCAGAAAATCTAAAAAACACTTATTATTCTTCACCAAACATCGCCACTCTACCACAAACACCATAATTCTCCACCAAGCATCACCACTCTACTAAAAACACCATCATTCTCCAACAAACACTATCATTCTCCACCAAACATCATCACTCTACCACAAACACCATCATTCTCCACCAAACATCATCACTCTACCACAAACATCGCATTCTCCACCAAACACCATCACTCTACCACAAACATCGCATTCTCCAACAAACACCATCATTATTCACCAAACACCACCACTCTACCACAAACACCACATTCTCCAACAGACACTACCATTCTCTAACAAACACCACCATTCTACAACACACACCACTCTTCAACAGAGACCACATTCTCCAACAATTTCCATCATTCTCCCCCAAACATCATCACATCACACAAAAGTATGGCTAATCAACCCAATGTTTCAGATTTGCTGTCTGTTGCTTTATTCCCACATTCACAATATATATTAGAACACAGCGTATGAATATATTTATTGCCAAAACGTGTAAACGAGGAAACAAAGTTGTGTTTTATTCACTTTTGAAACAAAAAATTTTTAATTTTAAAGTGAAAAGTCTGAACTCGACAAACAGTTGTTTCAACTGTTGATGTTTTGGTGGAATCTGTGCATTAATATTAGTCATTAACATCTGTACCCTTAGACTAATAGGAGACGGTACACTTCTGCAAAAAAGACAGATTAAATTGCAGCTCCTTATGAGAATTTTCCATCTACACCTGTAGTTTGTTCCTTGGCCACATGGTGGGAGCATAGGCCTAACCATGAGTGCTGGTGACAATGAAATGGACTTAAAAATCCTCCACAAGGGGAATAAAAGTGCCTTTCCCTTCTGAGGTAAAAATTGGTCCAGTTCCCAGTATCCTGGTGAACTGTTTTTTAACATCAAAGGAAACGTAATTGGAAAATGATGTCGAACATTAGTTGCCATATTTCTCCCATGAGCGTGCAGGGCTTTTTTCAGGCACTTTTTTTCTCTGATTTACTCGCTCACACATACATACACACACAATGAATGTCTTTTTCTTTTTAGAGTCTTTCTGTCTCCTTAGGTTTTTTTAGAACAGCGGTAAAGAGAAAATGGTTGCCGGAGGCTGAGCCTGTTATCAAAGGTGTGCTAACATGGAAATTGTACATGACCAAGGGGGATGTTTGTCTATCAAAAGTTTGGGGACACCCGGCTTTTCAAAATGTTTTTAATAAATAAGAATTCCTTCTTTGTCCGTTTGCAATAACGTGAGTCATTAGATAGAAATATTTTATTAGATCCTGAGATATATGTTCTAAAATTTCAGACACTGCAAAACTAAGGACCAGCTTGAGAAGAAACATTTTATTCCCTTGCTGGGAATTCAGCATCTTTAAGTGTTTATAAGGCTCATATCCTATATTCATATTGTATTTTTTGATCCATGAGGTCCTACATATAGAATTTGTGTAGGTTTATATACCAAAAATAGATGATCATCTCCCAAGCCTGCTTTATCCTATAGAAACGAAGTTGTTGTTTTTTTATTACCTTACCTTTAGGACAGATACTTTGAAATGACCTCTATTCTGATGGACTACTACTGTTTTGCATCCGAGGCTGCAAACGCTCTTCATAACTCGTGAGTGGACAGGGCTGAACTACAACCTGCAGATATTTGTAGAGTTTCACGATGTGCTTTATACAGTAGTTACAAGAAGAACACTGTTAAATACTTGTTTGAGCAAAACCTGCTCTACATACCAAAGAATACAATTGGGTGGACATGAAGCTGAGTGTAGAAGCTGCATACAACATTAGCATATCCACAGCTGTTTAATGAATATCATTATATTCAACAGATTTTGAAAAGTAACACTGACAAAAGTTAACGATCGAAAGAAAGAAACGTGAATCGATCATTTCTTCACCTGCTCTTTTTTGGGACTTCATTAAAACACTTATTTTTGAATACTGCCATTATTTTGTTTACATGTTTTACAATACCATTTTACTATAGCAGAGAAAGAGAGAGAGAGAGACAGACAGACAGACAGAGAGGTAGAAGAGAGAAGGAGAGATGTGAGACATATATAGAGAGAAACAGAGATAAGGAAAAAAGAAAGAAAGACGTAATGCTGAATTATTTACACACACATACATATGTATAATAACATATAACTTACAAGCGTAACATTTTATATTCAGGTGAACACAGTACTGAGCTGCCAGGCCCAGAGCCTTCAACAAGGTGGACGGCCGGGAAACAGAGAGTAAGACACATGTTTTCTTCCTGACTCCAGACAAGTGGTCTGGTTAGTCTTACGCTGGCTAATAATGTGCACTTGAAAAAGAGGAAAATGTAAAACCTTACTTGCTTTCATGTTGCAACAATTTCTCTTTGGTAGTGTTTATATGAAATTTTGGAATTTTCATTTTTTTTATATTTACAATATGATTTTACTGTTTCAAGCTGTCAGTAATGTTTGATCTGTCTTTTTGTTTTTGTTTTTTTGTCAAAATATGTGTTTATTTTCTTCCAGTTTTGATGTTATATTGCACGTGTAGTTTAAAGAGCCATTTCGCCTGTTAAAAATATTCTGCGGTATTCAGTGGCTGAGACGTAAACAAGTCAGTTTTATTTATACAGGGCTTTTTGCAACTGACGTGGCAAAGCAGCTTAACGGAATCTGGGTCCGAGCCCCTGGAGAGCAAGCCAAGGACGACAGAGGCAAAACTCCCTAAAGCTGGAGGAAACCTTGGAAGGAACGAAGACTAAAAAGGGAAAAGCATCCCCCTTTGATGGACACCAAATAGCAAGAACTCTCAAACAAAAGAATATCACTGGTGAGATGACTAACAATGAATACGATTCAGAGGTTTACAGACTGAACCACTGACGCATAAAAGAGTCTAGTTAGCAGTGTTATATCAATTAGCAGCAGCTTCAAATGGAGTCAGTAGTGGCAGCTGTTGTTATGGAGGCACATACACATGTTGGTCGAAGTGGTCTTGAGGACAAGTGGGCAAGAGATTCCAATGATGGCTGGCGACAGAAAACCCAGATGATGGTTGATTAAGCTGAATGCGTCCTCTCAGAGAAGATAGACCAGCTTGGAAAAGACAATGAAAACAGAATGAGTTTATTATGAATCCTTGCTATATCCGCCTACCTGAAAAGGACAGAGACAAAGTGTATCGCAAACACAAGAGTGCCCTGACACACTGGTGTCCACTCGCTTCACCATCAAAAAACACAAGCGGTCATATGAGAGTGGTAGGAAGGCAGTGCCAGCATACTTTTCCTCCATGTGCCCACGAACTCTGCACATTTATCGAACGAAGAGTAAATGTCCAAAAACCTGACTAAGTAAGTTCTTTCATAATTCTGTTCCAGAATACACACAATATATATACACACACACACATATATATATGTATACACACACACACACATATAGAGCTAACGGCATAAGTCAAGTGGAAGTGGGAGTGAGTGTCGTAAACTCGACACATCATATGTCGAGACTGTTGTAGCCTGAAGACCCACTTTATACATATATATATATATATATATATATATATATATATATA
>JBBJLS010069999.1:0-12365 GCA_037577275.1 Bryconaethiops microstoma
TGTGTGTGTGTGTGTGTGTGTGTGTGTGTGTGTGTGTGTGTGTGTGTGTGTGTGTGTGTGTGTGTGTGTGTACTGTGACCTGGTTTTATCTCTATCTTTGCTGTCTTTTTTCTCTGTCTTTTCTGGCAGAGGACTACAAAGATGATTGTTGAGGAGGTTGCAAGCAGGACACCCACAGAAAGGATTATCGCCTCCTTGTGTGAGGTCGAAGGTTCTGGTGAAGAAGAGTTAGGAAACAACTCTCAAAAGCTTGTCTCCAGTTTATATGTCTATACATGCATACATTCATGTATGACAGAACCTCCGCAGAAGTTAGTTGCAAACCTAATTAATTAACATAACTAATTCCTAAACAAGCAAAGAACTAATGAATTAAGCTGAATTTTGAAATGAGTTGAATTACCTTTTGAAATACGCTGCACTCTTACAAAGAATGTTTTCCTAACTGCATCCACAATATCAGCTGCAATCTAGAAGATATTTGAATGAGAACAGTATCTTACCTTCAAACAAAACACACATATTAGTAAAAAAAAATTTTCTTGAAGTATTTTTCTGTTGGCAGAGCTACACAAAGCATTTTTTCCTGGGTTAATGAAGAATTGTTATAGCTTTCCAGATTAGGGCTTTGCCTAACATTAGAAAGCTAAGCTATTTCTCCTGAATTTGAATAAGATTGAGACTGTAATTTATATGAATGCAATTTTGTCTCCTTTGGAAATGGTACCCAGGTAAGTGCAACTGTTCTGAGACACATGTGGTATTGTGCTGTTTTTTTATGCTGCATATAATAAGCCACAAAACTAAAGAAAAAACTGCTGGTGAAGAATAGAGAAGTGTGAAATGTTGATTGACTGACTCCTTTTATCTTTTCATTAATGTGGGACCCACCTCACAGGTGTAGTTGGTTCCTGTGTGGAGATTGAGCAAGCGGTAAGTGTGATGAGTATTGTTTACATGAACATCCTGTGAAGAACCACAACAAATACTTTCATTAGAGTGTATTTGGGAGGAACTCTTTCCTGTCATAGTCCTGTTATAGCCCGTTAGGTTGCATGGGCTCACCGCACACTGTGTTTACGCAAAGAGCTTGATCTCAGGTTGGAAGAAAAAACATCCTTAATTACTGTCACTTTTACGGTAACTTTAAAAAACAAAACTAATTGATGAGAACTCACTTGCTCTCTGATTATCAGGAAAGACAGTCAATACTGTCCAAGAAAATACATACTGGTTGAATGATTTTGTAGTTGCGTGAGCCACCACCGAAGCATGCTGAAAAATAGCGACTGATGCCCAGGTTTTCAGGTGCCAGGTTAAAAGTCACAACAATGTCCTGACTGTCCTGGCGGACCTCAATATATCTGGGATACCAGTCTGTGAAAACACCATATTAACTGATAATTAAAAAATACTGCACTGTAGAATATGATCAAACTAAGGTTGAGCAATATGGGACAAGCATAACATCAATACACATCACAAACCTTTTCATGATAATGAAATGCCCTAGCGAAGTAGTGAAAAAGCAGTTAAAAGTGCCATAAAACAGATTGTATTGATTTTAAGCTAGTTACTATAAAAAAGCAGGAAACAAACAATTGGTAAAAAATAAACAAATGAAATATGATAATGGAATAATGAGCTGACATTCAATCAGTTTGGCTGTTTATGCAGTTGCTATATTTTAATGATTAATGCAGTTGTTAAACGACATGCAAAAATAAAGGAGAATAGCCATTCAGTCTAAAAAGATTTAAAATCTGAGCATGATCGACTTAGTCACCTGTTTTGCAATGTTCCAAGCCATTTTTCTCAGGGCATGCTGTAGAAAGGCAAATGAGAGTCAACAAGTTTTTAAAAAATTTTTTTACTGTAATCTTTCTATTCATTAGAGTAGAACAGCTGTAAAACAAGAGAATGTTTTTAATGCAGATCATTAGGACAGATAATGTTGGATGCTGAATGATCTTTTGGAGGCCAAGATTATGTTCAGCCAGATGTGAGTAAGTGTGTGTGCTTTTTATTTTCTAGAGACCCCCTTACTGCGCGTGAAAAACAATTTGCTACGGTAGAATTTGTTCCATAGCTCGGGGACAGGGAGAGCCATCACAGTAACAGCATACTGGGTATCCAGAGAGAGTTGTGGGAACAGGTCAGAGAAATACACCTTTAAAAGAAGATGAAATACTTCTTGAGAGTTCTTGAACATTCAAAAATGTAGTTCCTGAGCATTCATAACATTCAAAGAGTACATTGTGAAAACGATTTTTTTTTTTCACACAGAAGTGATTAGCACTACATTTGAATGCACTTGTGCTTTTTATTACTTTGTTTGTTCATTAGTATCTGTTTATTAGTATCTGTTCACAGTGAAGAACCAGTGCTGCAAGTATTTCACTAAATGGATTCATAGACCTCACAAAGAAAGGCAACTCTGTGATTATTTAAGGTGAGCGCAGCAGGGTAATTAAGTCAGAAGTTGCGTTACCCTTTGAGAATGCACAGCAGAGAGAGACTGATTGTTCTGAAGCAGGAAGAGCTGACAGAAGACCTGCGTGCCACCCAAAGCCTGCAGGGTCACTTGGAAACCTCGAAGGAAAGCAATACCTGCAGAACATCGACAACGTCACTAAAAACAACAATAACATTAACAATTACAAAAAGCTTCTGAAGACACCTCCAGGTTATAATAATAACGGATAGATTTGCTGATTAACAATAAAAAACAATTGCATATCTCTACAGGGACCCCCAAGGCCACTACACTAACAAAATATAATTAACAATAAATATATTTGATAATTAATTATATGAATAGTAATTCATAGACGGTCTTCGAGTCCTTCTTGAAATTTCCTATACATGAGTTCAGAAGTTAAAAGTCTGATGTCATCAAATGTTTTTTGTTGGAAAATCACTTTTCACTCCATCTACCGCATCTCCTGCTGTGATTCGCCAGTTTGTATCGCAGGAGAACTTCTGTTTTTATGTACTGTAATGATCCCGGAGGAAATTGCTTGAGACCTCTGCATTTAATCCATTTTAGGTCTCTATGTCAGCTGCCCCAAGCACTTCACTAATAATAAAAAAATGATAATTAATAATGAATGGAAATGATACTATGACAGCACGAATAAAAATAAATAAACAGTGTAACAAACAACTGCAAAAAGTTGCTAATGTAGCAATTTAACTCAAAAGTAGAAATGCCCTTTTCTTTATTATTACCGTATTGGCTAGGGTTCCAGGACACAACCACAGTATCATATTGAGGATTTGGATCATCCACAAACTTGACAGTGACATTCTGTGGAGCCTGAACGTAGTGCTGGCAGATATCAGGGGTCTGCTTCCCTAAAAAAGAATGACATGGCCATGGCACACAGCCTGGTCCAGCACAGCGAGTCAGTACTGTAGGCCGTGTACAAACCCTCAAAAAACAAAATGGTATCAAAAGATGGAAAAAGCAGTGATAAGGCAATAAGTTAATACATTTCTATTCCAGGTAATTTTAGAGTGTTTTAATGGGTTAATTCATCATGTTGGTCTCACCTTTTTAAAAGGACAGTGCTCAAATTATTTAGAAAAAACTGAGATATATGGTTTTCTTTGGAAACTAGCAAATAATGAAAGACTGAAAGCTGACAGCATATCGCTTTCTCCTGTGTTTTTGTCGTCATATTGCTATGACAAAGCTGAAACTTCATTGTTGTATGAAATGGAATTTGGAAAAGCAAATATTGACACTGATAACGTATTTCCCTTTTGCTAACTGTACCTGTGGTACAAAAGGACAAACAACTGTAACTGAAACTCTAAAAGCAGATGAAGCCGAGGGTCACATAGGGAGTGAAGGCTAGCCTGTCTGGTCTGATCTCACAGAAAAAAACTACTTAAGAACAAACTGCTGAAAAAGGCCATGCTGGCTATGATAGTGTTCTGAACAATGTCAGAACACATTTTGCTGGTTATGGGGCTGCAGATTTCTCACAGTGTCATTCCTGACCCCGCTCCACCACAAGAAGCACATACAATAGGCATGTGAGCGCAGGGGCAACTCCCTAAACATCAGGATTCCAGCTGCACCACAACAATAATCAACTACAAGTATAAGTACTAGCTTCTAATGAATAAAATGAACGTATTTCTACATTTCCATATAATGAAACTCACAATTTGCTGGTATCTGGCCCACAGTTTAAAACAGCCAATCAGATTTAAGCCTAGCTAAAAGATAGTCTAAATGCAGAAATTTGTTTCACTACGTCACAGTTGACATGGAATTAGAAATAGACTGTGTGAATCTGCAGCCTGGGCTAGAAATAAATCAGCTCAATTTCAGTCTCCCTGGCCACTTTATTACGGACACCTTGCTAGAACAGGGTTGGACTGCCTTTTGCCTTCAGAACTGCCTTAATTATTCATATCACAGATTCAACAACGTGCTGGAAACAAAGCGATTTTGGTTCACGTTAACATGATAGCATCATGCAGTTGCTACAGATTTGTCAGGTCCATTCTACCACATCCCAAAGATGCTTTATTGGATTGAGATCTGGTGACTGTGGAGGCCATTGGAGTACGGTGAACTTATTGTCATGATCAAGAAACCAGTTTGAGATGATTTGAGCTTTGTGCCATGGCATGCTATCCTCTTGGAAGGTACTCAGTTAAGTACTCAGGTAAGATGTGGCATTTAAATCATGATACCAAGGGGCCCAAAGTGTGCCAAGAAAATATCCCACACATATTACACCACCACCACCAGCCTGAACCGTTCATACAAGGCAGGACAGGTCTGTGCTTTCATATTGTTACACCAAATTCTGACCCCAGTATTTGAACATGACAGCACAAATCAAGTGTCATCAGACCAGGCAACATTTTTCCAGTCTTCTGTTGTCTAATTGTGGTGATCCTACGTAAACTGCAGCCACAGTTTTCTGTTCTTAGTTGGCAGGAGTCGCACTGGGTGTGGTCTTCTGCTACTGTGGTCTTCAGCCCACCTACTTCAAGGTTTAAGGTGTTGTGGGTTCTGAGACGCTCTTCTGCATTCCTTGGTTGTAACAAGTAGTTATTTGAGTTACTGTTACCTTCCCATTAGCTCAAACCAGTCTGGCCATTCTCTTCAGACATCAGGCATCTGAGCATTTTCACCCAGAGAACTGCCACTTACTGTAGATTCTCTTTTTTTGGGACCATTTTCCATAAATCCTTGAGATGGTTGCGAAAGAAAATCCCAGTAGATCAGTAGTTACTGAAATACTCAGACCAGCCCGTCTGACACCAAGAACCAGGTCACGTTCAAAGTCACTTAAATCACCAGAACTTCAGCGTGTCATCTTGAAAATGTCTACATGCCTGAATGCACTTAGTTGCTGCCATGTGATTAGATATTTTGTTTATTAGCATTTGAACAGGTGTACCTGATAAAGTGGCCAGTATCTGTTACACTATGTATTTTATTCGTTACTCTATTTTGATAACCTTACTTGTTTCTGTGAAATCTTCCCAACCAGGTGTAATTTGCAGGAAAACATTTGTATTATATTTATGAAGCATTTGTATGTAAACTTTTACATACAACTTTTACATACATATTCACGTCTGAATACTTCCCTATCAGTTTTTTTAAACATATATTTTTTTTATGCTTACGACTTATTCAGTTACTGATATTTTTTTCTTTATATTTTTAATAATACATGTAATGGTGATCATGGGCATGCTCTTTTTTCATAACCAAAACCCTGATCAGTACTACTAGAATCCTGTCCCAGACTAGTCTGAAACTGAGGCCAGCTGTTTCAAAGTCTTGCTGCCCGTGCTGTTCAGTTAGTTAGTGCCTTAGAAGGCAGCATTGTGAGGAAGGTAACTGTAACTGAATTATGTTTGAGACAATTAGTTTTAGACATGACTGAATGCCATCCTGTCTCAGAACTGCCAGTGTTTGTTCCATTTCAGATACAGCCACAGATTTGCTATGATAACTCCTTGGTCATCATGGTGCAGTTTTTTTTAGTTCTGTTCTATTACTCAGTGTTTCGCCACCCTGATATTGGAGGCACGTTGCACTGCACATTGTTGTGATCCACACTTGGTACAAATAACCAACACGTTATTGACCTCTTACTAAGTTGTAGCGAGTCTGCAGTAAATGTGCGGTGCAGTGTGCCTCCCGGACAAGGGTTGGGAAACACTGCTGTAACAAAATGTGATGTATTTATATTGAGATCATGGCACTTCAATTGCATACCGTTAGGGGCCACTTTACTTTACTTTGCCTACTTCAATATTATAAGTTACATTATGCTGAGTTCTAAAATCCCTATAAAACCAATTTCAGTACAGGTTTGTGACACTACAAAATATGGTTGTGAATAATTATATTACGCACATATATGTATTGTTCTCGATCAAGTAATAGTAGAACAGCAACAGTAGTGTACCTGTAGGTACTAAGATGATTACAGACTACTGTTAATGTAATAGATAAAGTCTATTATAAAGTTCAAAACCAGTTAGTAAAATTTTACCTCCAAAGAGGCCGGCATAGGGGAGGCCAAGGGTAGTTTGAACATCTTCTTTACTAATCCTGCAGTATTCACATCCTGGAGTTTCCTGAACATAAACAGCAACATTGGTGAGTCACTCTAAACATAAACAGATATATGTCTCTACGCAGCAGTCATCATTCCAAATAGATGACAGCAGTGATCACAACTGGCCATAATCATCCGGTATCTTAACATCTGGCAATTAAGTTACAGCTGCATGTGGTGTCACGGTGCAAAATGCCAAATGCTTCTTGCGAATCAAACCAAAGCGCTAGTCTGCAATAAATTATACAAGTGAACCATGACAAAAAAATAAATATCAAAAGAGGGTTTTTTTTGTGAGTGATTTTTTTCATTCCACATTAGATATCCACACATAGCAGTCCAGATGGAACCCTTTATTTTCTCTCCTGACCAAATGGTAGGGCCAAATCATTTGCTGAGTGGCTGTAGTTCAATCAGTTCTAAGACATCTAAATGAAGTCTAAATGTTGATCACTGCATTCTTGGGATTTATTGCATCAAATTTTTTTCTAATACTGCTCAAATCAGAACCAGAATCAGAAAACTTCATTGATCCCAGAGGAAATTGCTTATGCAATGACTGCACAGACACTCAGAGACAAGAACTATATAAAATATATACTCTAAATAAATCAAATAAAAGCACTGTAGAAAATAAAATACATTAATATGATTTATAGATCGTGGTTCATAAAGTAAAACTCCAGCTAACACTTACCACTGCCCACAGTGATCTTGTAGTTAAATGCAGCTGCTTGGCAATAGAAACCCATTTCATCAAGCTGCTCACACACAGTTCCTGTGCTAATCTATCTTCCTGGGGAGATTTGGAACTGTTGACACTGATCATTATATCTATGCCACAGTGTGAGTCTGTCTGACTTCACACTGAAAATATTCAAACAGTTACTTGATTGGTGCATGTGGTTTAATAAAAAACACATGCAAGTCTATTGCAAATCTAATATTATTCATAATTCAAAACGTTGATGTGACTGAAAAAAACTGAAAGAAGATCTGAAATCAGCAACAACAAAAAAAGGGTTAAAAAAGTGTTGTGGTTTCTGATGATTAAATTTTTTTGTTGTTGTTGACGTGTGCAATTAGTTGAAACCTGTGAGGATGAACAGGACCAAAATGCAGTTCAATTTATTTGATTAAAAACACTGATTCCAAATTTCTTATCATAGTGTATGTCTTGTTTTTGATTATTAGAACATTTTGCATTGAAATATACATTCTCATGTATGTGTGCGTTAGTTCTAAATAAAAGCTCAAAAGCAAAAGTCAAGAGCCAGCCCCACTCTGACATCCGACACACCTCTACTAGAGAAATGAAAGCTGTACCTTCACACGTAACACAGATACATTACAGTTAAGACAAAAAAAGGCAAGATCCATATGAAAGTCGTTGCCATAGGCCACTTAAACGTGATCAATAAAAATCATCCCAGCTTACCTGTCGAACGCACTGCAGTGTGCAGTTGCGTGGTTGGAAATATGTCCTGGTCCCCTGGGCTCCCAAGAACACATTGACGAAGAAGGAAGCTAAGACGAGTCTGCTTCCATACATTTTGCCCAAACATTACACTCTTCTGTTAGAACCAACAAGGTGTTTTAGAAAAAAACAAAAGGCAACTGAGCACATAGAAGGAGGTCGGCAAGAGCAAGGAGGAGAGATCGAGTAAGAACATGAGACGGGTAGAGGGAGTGGTGGCCTGAGGCAAGAGGTGTTTGTCAGTCAGTCTAAATATTTCTTGCTAAACAAGCAGCTCAGCAATTCATTTACTCCATCCAAGGTGACTGAACATGTATTTTCACTTAGAACACAACTTTAAAACTATGAACTACCAAAACAGGGTTCTGTAACAGTAGTCCTAGTATCCTAGAAAATTGGCAAAACCCAGTAATGAGCATCTATGAACACAAGCATCTATAACGTCCTCTAAGAACAGTTGATCAGTGAACGTGAAAGGGCTTTTCATGGAATCACCACTTAAGAGGAGCTTTTCATCCGGCATTTTAAATTGATTTTCAGCTGCATCACGCTCCAGCATTTGGCCTAGATTCACATTTCAGCTGTTCAATTGCACCTTAAACCATGCAGCTGTCCACACAGCACTGTAACTGCTGCCCCATTTAAGATGGGACAAAAAAATTATAGTTTACATCAGTTTTGTATACATTTACCACATCTCCTAGAATGATCTGGGACTATTGGCTATTATTTACATCCGAAGCTATCCATTTAATACTCAGTGCTATAGACCCTGACGTCCAGCATTAATCATGCCCCAGATCTGAGGTATGATCTTCACTACTGAAATCAAACTGGTTCCAACTCACGCAAACAGTGGTTGACACATCTGCATTGCAAGATGGAGCCTTTGTTGTAAACCATTTATTTTTTTATTTCAACTATAAATTTTGGATTGATATCCAACCTGTTGGCCATGTAACTGAGTTATTTTGATACGCCCTTCCTGAACCAAAGCTTGAACGCTGCTGTGCGACAAGAGGCTTGATGTTGAGTTAATGACTGCCATCTCCCCTTGCGTTTTCCTGACACATCACTAAGAAGTGGGGAAATCTGCATGTTTTCTTCAGGCACTCATTATGTTTCATTAGAATGGCACCAGACAAAAGATTTTAAATAAAATTTCCCATTTGTTTACAATACAATAACATTTCAGACTTTGCTGACTGGGAACAATTAACAGGAGTTTTATAATCATTTCCATTGTTACAACTAACAGCTCTCCTGTTTGGGCCTTGTTTCCTATTAATTGGGAGATTCTAACAACTCACTAATGCCAGCACAGTCTTTTTACAGCAGACTCATTTGCATTTTTAGATTTTTTAGTGCCTGTATTTGTTATTTAAAAAAAGGTGATTCCATAATGTTTTCTTCCACTTTAAGTGATCATTAGTTTCCCTTTACTAAATGACATAAAAAAATTTGTTAATATTAAAGTGTAACTTAATTTGTTTGAGGTGTTTTATTAATATTCAACTAGTAAAACAAAAAAAGGTCAAATATGTGATTTATTTGCTATGAAGTAAAAAGGGTGGGAGAACATCCTCTAAGTGAGCTGAGTGCCCAATCTTTGTCAGGGGTTGTCTATCAGTCCTGTTTCTGTTTAATTGTAACAGAAACAAAACAATATTGAAAAAAGGTTTTGTAATAATCTGTTATGACTGTTTTTGATACATAAAACCAGACCAACTTTGCGAGTGGACCTCAGGGGAAGACAAAGTGCAACAAATATAGGACCTTTAAATACAGGTCAAATAAAACAATAAAAGTAATTCAAATACAGCAAGAGTGATGCAGGACTTAATCATTCAGCTGCAAATACAAATGTGGAAAATGTACAGAGAACATGAATTTATTTATGACAAAACTGAAGAGAGTGAGAAAAAGAGAAATATTGGACATATTGAGCTTTTAGAAGGATTCAGTCGTATTTACATCCACATGTATTTTAATTTACTCTTAAAATCACACATTGAAAAACTGAATTCATCAGACACGTGTTAGTTGAAACTAAAAAGTGTAATGCAAAAGGAGTTGCAAACTGCAGGTCAATGCTGCTTGGATCCAGTGAACTTTCAGAACATACTCGATATCAATTTACAAGGGGCAAGAAAAAAAAAAGTACGTTTTTGCTACCAGTCATAAAAATAAAATGCCACTATACACAAACATTAGCAATATAATTATAACTTCTGAACTCTTCAGGGTTGCACTCAGTCACCTCACCGGATCTAAACAGGAAGAAACAATTCTGTGAGCATAACTTGATTTAACACACAGGTACTGGTATAACCAGTACAATAGCAGTCATTACTTAAACTATTCGTGACAAAGAAATAAAACAAAAACAAAAAAAATTCTAAATAATTTATTAAATTAATAATTTATAACATTCATAAAACTGATAGTTTAACATTTTTTCTTAGAACGTTTCAGAAACATTTTGCCCAAAGTATCTGCATATTAAATTTAAATGTATTTTTTTGCAATGGGAAACTGAACATTAAAATCTTAAAAGATACTCACAGTGTATTTGTCCCATTTCTTTTCAGGATCATAAGGCTCCCAACGGCTGGCAGGGAAGATGTGTTTGTTTTTTTCATACCAGCTCCTCAGAACCACTTTACCTGCATGAGACTAAAGTAAAATAAAAAAGACAGACCTATTTATGGGACTCTGGATTAAAAAGTTTTGGTCAACTGCTCTACCGAAATGTTATTATAGCTTTACCTCATCTTTCTCAACAGTGGCATCATTCACCAACCGGATATCATCATGAACATCAAAACTAAAGAGAGGTCCTGTAATAGGAAATGAAAAGTTAATTCATTTTTGCCTAGCTTCAGACAAAACTGAAGCTTTTCTATTTGAACCAAGAGTGAAAAAGTGGGCAGCGATTGATGTACATTTATGTGTGAACTGGCACACACTCAAGTAATATGCAGAACAGTAAAATAATGCAAAACATCAGGGCAACACATCAATAAATAAAAAAATTAAAAAAACATGATGCTTACCACTCTTGCCTCTAGCTTTAGTCACAATGAAGTCATAAAAGCTGTGGTGCTGGAATAAAGACTTCATGGTTAGAGTACTGAACTTCACTTTACTGTACATGATCTTCAGAGTTCTATATTCAGAAGGGAAATTTATACGTGTTACGTATGTAAGGATATGTAATATCACAGAACACGTTATTCAGTTAAATGTATGCAGATACCTGTACAACACATCTATATGAGCTTGTATTACATTCGACTCTAAAAATGAGCATTAATATGGAGTTTGTACAGTATAAAATGAACTACTGTGACAAAACCACCTCAAAACTGCTTGCTGGTGAAAATAAAAAATTTAGGTCTAGCATACTTCTAGGTTCCAGGTGAATTTACTGCACTGCCTGTCTTCACTTACATGTGGGATGATCAAATCTTCCTTGATGTACATAAGCTGTTCCACTCCAGCAGACCTGTGGACACATACAGTGGCATGATTTAACAATATTAGCCTCATGCAATAAACGGACACAGAATCAGTTAGGTCACATGAACTTCATTCGTTTTACTTGACAGCCAGTATGTACCGGTAATATTAGCAAAATTTACAACCATAGCAACAGCACTAGGATTTTGTGAAACATTACTACACAATATAGATAATTTTCTATTATTACCATTATGGACACTGAAACCACACAGGATAACTGTGATAATTAATGGCCAAAATATGCCCAAATCAGCTTATTCAATCTACATCTTATTCAATTTACATATTATTTGTTAATCTATGCTTATCTACATTATTTATTTATACTCAAGTTTCACTGTTGTTAAAAATGCCCAGTGTGCTATGGATATTCAGAGTAGTTTATGAAATCAGCACAACACAAATGACGAAAAGTGAATTGTGCACCAGGTGCTCTGTCTATTGCTCACCTTACTTGCAAACGACATCTGAACAGCAGATCATTTGCATCTACCTGAATGGTAGTCTTTTATTTTCATATAAAAAACTAGATAAAACGTGAATGCCCTGGCAGTGGCAAATAGCTTGGTTTTACATTTGATTTGATTACATTAATGGTTAAGTTGAGATTTACAATAAATATTTTAACTGCAACTGTGTACTTTTAAAATAAAAGTGATAAACAATTATTGAATTTTGCATGTAACAACAGGAAATCATGCGATTAATCACGATTAAAAATGAAAACTTTTGCCCAGCATTAATTAATTAATAAATAT
>JBBJLS010070000.1:0-12365 GCA_037577275.1 Bryconaethiops microstoma
ACAGACTCAAAGCCATGCAAACATCCAGTTCCAGATGTTTAGGTCATACCTGATTGACTACCATGTGGAAAAACTCTTTTTTTTCTGACATTTTACACCCATCTTGTTGTGGCATCCGTTGTAATGGACATGAAGAAATACTATTAAAAACATGATAGAAAAAATTTAGTTTTTATGTTGGAGAGGAGTCAGAATCAGTTGAAAAATATTTTTTTTGTCCAGCCGAAAAAATGCGGGTCTGAAGGGGTTAAAAATCTAGTTCTGTTTGTCATATCTAAAATCAGTACTTCTTAAAATGTTTCAATATATTTCAATATAATAATGTTAAACATTATTAAATTGAAATATATGTCATGCCATTCATTGCAAAGTTTGCAATGCGGATTGGTGAAGTCTGAGGATACGAAATCTACATAAATTGGTGACAAAAGAAAAAAAAAACACTAAATGATGACCCTGCAGTCATAAAATGTCATCTGACCCAGAGCACCCAATGTTATGCATACAATCATACAAGATCCAAAGCTCCAAGCTGAGGTCTCAATGGATAGGACTATCTTGGCAGGGCACATTATTCTACTGAAAGAGGCCACTGCCATTAGCATATCAAGGGTCTGTAACAGTGTTTAGGTAGGTGGTACATATCAGAATAACATCCACATGAATGCCAGGACCCAAGGTTTCACACTGTCTCCGCCTGCTTGACTTTTTCCCGACAGTGAATCCTGATGCCTTCCCCAGGTACATGACACACACACACACACACACACACACAGCCGTCCACATGATGAAAACGTAACTCATCAGACCAGGCCACTTTATTTCATTGCTTCAGTTCTGATGCTCACATGCACCACGTAGGCACTTTTGGCAGAAAAAGGGGATCAGCATGGGCACTCTCACTGGTCTGCAGCTATACATCACCATCCATAGTGTCAGCAAGCTGTAATGAGGATCAAGGCCTGTCCCACATTGCTTCACCTCAATCATTGTGCTCACAGAAAAAAAAAAGTCTGCAGTTTTTGCAGCATTACTTTGTTGTATTTATTTATTTTTTTGTTTGTTCAAATGGAAAATTAATCAATAATTCATCTTGATAAGATTTCACAAAACAAGAGTTGAGGACAACTACAGCCATAATCAGATGTACATCTTACAGAAGCTGTTTGGCAAAAAATCAGATTTATACTACTTCTGTCACAAATTGAGATGAGTCACTACACCAGTGTAGCGTGGTGGAAGAACCCAAACGTGGAGTAATGCGAGAGAGTTGGTAGACCACACAAATTTTGATATCCAATCCAATTTTATTTATATAGCACTTTAAAAACAACACAGTTGGCCAAAGTTCTGTACACATATAAAACACAAAGTAAAAACCATAAAATAAACATAAGACCATGAAATAAAATAAGCAAAATAATACACAGAACAAACAATAAAAGTCAAATTGAAAGTAAAAATAGAAAGTAAAAGTCAACGTCTCAGACAGAATTTGAAAGCCAATGAGAAAAAATGAGTTTTAAGAGAGGACTTAAAAACATTTAGTGAGGCCTGTCTGATGTGCAAAGGTAATTAATTCCACAGTTTTGGGGTGATGGGGTGATAAATTTCCTTTTTGCTTTAGAGAAGAGGACCAAGAATAGAACCTTGAGAGACACCACGCACTGGTGAGAACGCGGCAGTTCCTATACGGACAAAAAAGCTTCTTCCTGATAAGTAGGACCTAAACCACTCTAAAGCAACACCCTGAATGCCCACCCAACTCTCTAGACGAGACAGAAGTATCTGATGGTCAACTGTATCAAAGGCGGCTGTCAGATCCAACAGAACCAGAACTACATTGTGACCAGAGTCTACATGTGGCTAAAAGAACATAATTAAGAACTCTTAAAAGTGCTGATTCAGTACTGTGATAGGTTTTAAACCCAGACTGGAAAACTTCTAAAATGTTGTGCTGATCTAAAAACGGTTTCAACTGGCAATAAATAATTTTCTCCAAGACCTTAGAAAGGAAAGAGAGCTTAGAGATGGGCCTATAGTTAGAAGGTACATTTGGATCCAAATTAGGCTTCTGAATTAGTGGTGTTACCACTGCATGATTAAAATTCATAGGTACAATTCCATTTGCTAAATTGCCATTAAGAATCATAAGTACATAAGTACTCTTTAAAGAGACAAGGTGGGATTATTTCATTGGTAGACCCAACAGGCTTCATTTGATCCATTGTTTCTTCCAGCAAAGAAAGACTGACGAGCTCAAACTGGTCAAAAACAGCAGAGCATGTGAAAGTGACAGAGGGCTTGTAAGAAGGAAAATGAATGCGGGCCCTGATACTTGCAATCTTATTAGTGAAGAAACTCATAAAATTCTCACACACTTCAGTTGAGCTCTCCAGGCAGTCTGATTGTGGGGCATTAAGAACAGAGTTTATAAACAAGACCCATGGGTTGTGACAATTTGAGGCAATAATATTAGAAAAATATTTTGTTTTAGCATGTTTCACATTTCTCTGATAAGAATGCCAGATGTCCCTCAGTATCTGGAAAGATACCTGTATATGATCCTTCCACTTCCGCTCAGCTCTACTGCATCTGTGCCTAGCCGCCCGGGTTGTGTCATTTAACCATGGTTTAGGTTTGGAAAACATCATCTTTAATGGAGCCACAGTATCTAATATTGTTAAACAGATTAAGGTGGGATGATAAATTCTTGATATCTGACTCAAAAGAGTTAACAACATGACAACGTCGTCCGGGCGCACAAGGTTTAACCACATCACATGAGAGAGGCGTGTCAAATATAACAGGCATGTTGGCTGAGAACACAGCATCATAAACTTCAAGATTACAAACAGTAAAATCATTTGCTAAAACAAGATCAAGGGTGTGTCCATATTCTTGTGTAGGACCAGTCACAAACTGTACAAGATTAAAAGAATCAATGAGGTTTAAAAAGTCTTTGACAAATGGCTTTAGAGGACAACAAACATGAATATTGAAATCCCCAACCCTGTATGATTAAAACTCAATCATACAGAGGCATGATTAAAAAGTCATCAATAAAATTTTTGTTATACTTAGGTGGTCTGTATATGACAGCGCACAAAACCGGGGGAACAGAGCCCAGTTTAAACAAACCCACCTCAAAGCTGGGATAAGAGACTGCTGGTGTGATCTGGTTACAGTTTAAGTTCTTCTTAAAAACGGTGGCTATACCACCTTCATGACCTGCCGTCCTCGGGCAACTAAAGTATGTACAATCGGTTGGTAAAAGCTCACAAAAAGCACTGGACTCACCCAAGTTTCAGTGATGCACATTAAATCTAATCAGTGGGACGTAATGAAGTCCTTCAGAATAAATGTTTTGTTGGCTAATGACCTCGCATTCACAAGGGCTATCCTCGCAGGAGCTGAAACCTGCGCACTAGCCACCTGTGGAGCGTGAGCAATCGGCCACAGATTATGAAGAGTCACCCCGTGTCTGCTAAAGTAAGGAAAGGAGAACCGGCGAGGACGTATTAGTACAGTGATGGGGAGATTTACAGGATATCTGGAGCCGTTTTTACAGTTTATATTCCCCCGTGTAGTTTGGGGGTTTGCTTCGGAAGACTGTAATGGCAAACAGCAGGGGGCGCAACATTAATACAGTACTGTCTTCGGTGGACAAGATTGTTTAAAACCCCTGTCACATTTTCAGCCACCTTGCCTCAGATCACATTGCCAGTTTAAGAATACGGCTCTTTTAACTCGCCCTGTTGAGTGAGAATGTCTTGAACTTCAAAGGTTAACCATAACACCAGCCTCCAGAGGGCACTTTTCTTGCATGTCAACACAGCACCTGTCATCAGCTGTTTTTCATGAGGTATTGCTGGTAAGATGTGAGGAGATCCCTGAGTTGGGGTTTTCAGCAGACAAATGGTTGTTATGGGATAAACCAGCAGCCAAAGTTCAAACAAAGACCTAGGATATTGTAGCATATATTTTCTTCTTCTTCAGACTGACAATACACTGTTTCTCCTCCTTTGTTTTGAATGGATCTGCTGACATTTGGTGAGATTTGAGAAGATTTCTGTAGAATCTCTTCAGTGAGTTAGATTGTAGAACCCAGACATGATTATGATTTCAATCTGCGTACAATGTGGACACAGAATCACTATTCTTAAATTTGATTATTATTGGAGGAAAGGAAATATTGGTTTGGGTTTTTGCAATTAATAGAGGTCACTATTACTCTAACAATGGAAAAGATGTGTTTATGATATGTAGTGATTAAGTGATTAAAGCTGTAGGTCTGCTCAAATAGACACAGAATTCTGGATGTGAAAGGTTTCAATTTTCAAAATTTCTGAATGGTTAACTAATTAAGATGTAAACAAAGTCCTTCACAGTGGTGGTGATAGGAAACGAATGTATTAATGCCAGGAGTTACATGCTGAATAAAACAGCAGTTATTGTGGTTATTTGTAGGTCAGCTCAAATTAGGTCAGCGCACATTAGAGAATTCTGGGGATAATAGTTTCCAATGTTCAAAAGTTTTGAATGGCTAAATAATTAAGATGGAAACGAAGTCCTTCACAATGGTAGTGATAGGAAATAAATATACTGATGCCAAGAGATACACACTGAATAAAACAGCAGTTATTGTGGTTATTTCTACACAATATGTATTTTTGATCATAATATTGTATTCTTGTTGAATCATGTAAATGCATAGATTCATTCAAAACACAGTGTCACAGAGCAAGACACGAATGGCTGAAAGCTGCCCAGTTGTGGCGTGAGGGAAGAGCCCAGTCGCAGAAACAGACGAAAGAGCTGGTTACTCGCGCGGTTGATCTGAGAACGCTCCAGTAAGGAGTAAAGATTCCCACCAAAGGAACCCACGTTCTCACACACACAGAGAGTGAATAAAAAGAGAAGGCTGGAGAGCCAGAAGTACTCACGGTACCGTAGAGTAGAGGGTTGACACTGATTGGGCATCGAATCCAATGTCTGTGTGCAGAGGAAGCGTCTCTTCCTGTTTATATACTCGCTCCAGGATGTTTGAACAGCAAGAGTCCGGAACTCGGCGGTGTACCTGCTCCCCGGACGGTCTCCCTGGCATAGATGATATAAGCGGGAGTCCACCACCACTTCACTCTCAGGATGTTGAAACGCAGCCTTGAGATGTTTGGTAAAGTCGGGGTAGGAGAAGGCGATCTCGCTGCTGGATCTCAAGACTGCGGTGGCCCGCTCAGCTGCCTGCATGGTGAGAAGGGAGGTGAGAAGTTCGACGCGGCTCCAGTCTGTAGGGTAGAGTTGTGGCTGGAAATCAAAGGAGAGAGAGTTGGGTCAGAAAAACGTCACACTTCTCATCCATCCCGTTCCATTTATCCGGTAAAGCAATCTTAGGAATAGAAGGAGAAGAAAAAGCGGTAGGAGGAGGGGTTTGGACTGCTGGTTGGGAAGGTGGTTCAGCAGGACGATCTCGGGAAGCTTGTCGCAGTGTAGCGACCTCAGCATGGAGGTTCGCCACTTCCTGCTTCAAGTTCACGATCTCGACCGCTTGCTGATTGATCACCTCCCCAACACGAGCGAGGTCCGCTGGGCTCACTTGAGACACAGACATTCTGTCACAGAGCAAGACAGAAATGGCTGAAAGCTGCCCAGTTGTGGCATAAGGGAAGAGCCCAGTCACAGAAACAGACAAAAGAGCTGGTTACTCGCGCGGTTGATCTGAGAACGCTCCAGTAAGGAGTAAAGATTCCCACCAAAGGAACCCGCGTTCTCACACGCACGCAGAGAGAGTGAAAAGAGAAGGCTGGAGAGCCAGAAGTACTCCCTGTACCGTAGAGTAGAGGGTTGATACTGATTGGGCATCGAATCCAATGTCTGTGTGCAGAGGAAGCGTCACTTCCTGTTTATATACTCTAACGTGACGTCACTTTCCGGTGCCGATTGATGTCACATTATCTGGTGCGTATGACACACAGCTTCCATGATTGGTTGAAATTTACTCAAAACAGTTAGCGGTTCATTTGCATATTGTACACTTTTGGACTGAGCAGTGAACAGTAACAGAAGTTCATAATTAACAAGCAGTCAGTGGACTATAAAATTGTATTTTGTTCATCTCATTTGTGGATGGAAGACTGTTGCTATCATGTAATTTTTCTTTAGTAGTATTTCTATATATTGACTTTTTACAGTAAAAGTTTGACTTTTCATCTGACTTAGGACATGCATCAAAATAATAAGGCATGGTTTGTTAAGTATTTTGAAAAGTCTAAATACTAAATGCATGCTAAGTCAAAATAAATCAATATTTCATCATAATAATTCAAAACATTAAGCATAACCCAAAATCTGACACACTGCTGTCAGTAAGGGAGCAGTAATGTAAAAGTATTGGACTTTTATTTTATTTAACAAGCATCTCAAGACAACAACAATGGCAGCAATGCTGCAAAAGTAAGGCAGCACCCCCAGTCAGTATTTACTAACTGAACTGAAAAACCTGAAATTGATTTTAATTAAGTTTCTCCCCTAATTCGGGGCTTTAAGTGCAGCAGTGACGCAAATGAGCAGAGACTGTCCATTTATTGTGGCAAATGGACAATGTGTGTGTTGTCACACTGAATAAAGGGGAAGAGGAATGACGCTAAAACTCCAGCGTTCTTTCCTCATTGAAAACTTTTACTGAATGAGTTATTTCTCACTTATAGTTTATTTCACTTATCACACACTTATCACAAAACAAACATTCTAAATGAATAGCACTGCACATAACATGTTTATGTTCCCAAATCATTGAGCAGTTTGCTCAAAAATAAATCATGAAATCATAGATGAGTAAAACACACCTGCTGACTTCCTCCTTTCTGATCTTTGTTGACTTATTTAACTCACTGACTTTAACTGAGACCTCATATAGTAGCAAAAATAACACTCAACTCTGTACACAAGGAATGGCATATTCTGTACCATTTCGATTGTGTGTATAGAGGTGTTTAGTTTCAAGTGCACTTGAGGAGACACATAACTAAAGTTGTCATCATCCTCACTCTCTTCATCCACTTCCTTACTCTTTACAGACTGCACTCCCTTTTCTCATTTCCTCTTTGTGTTTGGAGTTGATTCCAGTGGTGTTTCAAAAGGTAGGTTGTCACAGGACATAAGCAGATTCCTATGCAAGACCCTGGAACGTCCTGGTCCTCTTTATGGCCTAACTTCGTAAACGGGGAGATCTGACCCCAATTGTCGCACCACTGTGTGAATACTGTCCTCCCAGTAGTTTTTCTGTTTAAGGCAGGTACATGTTTTAGTCACATAATGCTCTATTTCAGACTGCATGTAGGACCAAAAGAAACGATCACGCACAAGGGATATTGTGCGATCCAAGCCCTGGTGTCCCATATTGTTGTGCAACACTCGCAGCACCGTTAGTTTGTACTGTTCGGGCAAAACCAATTGTTTGAGGGTCAGAGTGGTCCTGTACATCACACCATCATCAGCCACTGTAAGTTTCTCCCACTCCCTGAACAAACACCTTATCTTGGCACTGACCTTTTTTAGGACTTGAGCTAGTGGTTTGGAGCCCAGCTGCTTTTGATCTAACACAGGGCAAATGGCTGGGTCGGACTGTTGTGCTTTCCTTAACTGTTCTGTTGGAATTGGTGTGATGGACTCAACTGGTGAGGAAATTGCAAGAGCAACTGACCAGTCCATTTTAGAGTCCTCTTGTGCGCAGACACTTTGGATTGTGGCCATAATGATGTCAGAAGACAGTTCTTCAGAGCACCCTGTCATAAATGTCTCCACATCAAGGGGCATTCTGGACAAGGTGTCTACATTACTGTTCTCTCTCCCTAGTTTGTACTTAATTGTAAAGTCAAAATCTGCTAACTCTGCAACCCACCTTGATGTGGTGTCATTCAGTTTTGCAGTGGACAAGACATAAGTTAATGGGTTATTGTCACTGAACACAGTGAAGGTTGGGGCATAGTACAAATAGCCCCTGAACTTTTCTGAGATTGCCTATTTTAGTGCGAGGAACTCCAGCTTACTTGCATGAAGGTGGTAATTCTTCTCAGCTGGAGTCAAAGTTCAAGAGCCATAAGCTATCACTCTCAGTTTGCCATCTTGATTTTGGTACAGTACAATTCCCAAGCCTTGCTGTGACGCATCAATGTGTAAGACAAAGGTCAGAGAGACATTGGGGACACCAAGAACTGGGGGGTGGAGTCAGCAGTCAATCAGTCATTCCAGTATCTTTTGGTGGTGATCAGTCCAGATTGGCTGGCTTGATGGCATTCCATGGCTGTTTCGCTTCTGTTTTGACTTTGTTCGTCCACTGTCAGGGACAGTGGCGCCCTCTTCAGGTTTCAATCTGGGCAGGTCATACAGGGGGGAAGCTATTCTGGAAAAGTCTTTGATATAATGTCTGTAGTATGTAAGTAGCCCAAGAATTTTCCTGAGTTGTCCAACGTTCTGTGGTCCAATGTCTTTCAATGCTCTGACAGCCTCAAAGTCAGCAGGGTCAACTCTGCCTTCTGCAGAGACAATTCTCCCTAAGTAACAGAGCACATTTTGTGGGTTTAGGTTTGATGCCATAAGCCCTTAGTTGTTGCAGGACCTTCCGAACATCATTCACATGATCTTCAAATGTCTTTCTAAAGACCAATGTTTCATCCAGGTAAGGAATGCATATTTCGTCCCACAGCCCCTCCAAACACTCCTCCATGCAACGTTGGAATGCTGCTGGAGCATTCACCACGCCAAACGGAACACGATTCCACTCAAAGAGGCCCCATGGTGTCACAAAGGCTGTGAGTGGTCTACTATCCTCAGTCATGAACCCCCCGTGCTATGCTTTACCCTGGTCTAAGAGAGAAAACCAAGACTTGCCCCCTAAGCTATCCAGAATGTCTTAGTCTCAGGGTATGGCTGGTGGTCAGGGTGTGTCTTTGAATTGAGGTCCCCATAATCTACACACAGGCGCAGAGTACCATCTCTTTTTTGAACACAAACCACTGGAGAGGAATACGAGGAATTTAATTTTCTGATCCAGCCCTGTGCTATTAGGTCCTGTAAATGTGTTTTCATTTCCTCATACAGTGGTTTAGGTACGGACATGTAAGTACACTTTACTGGTTCTGAATCTTTTAGGGAAATACACATTTGTAGCTGCACAATACATCCAATATCATTGTCTGATTTTAAGAAGGAACTGCACTCTTCCCTAAGCATCTGATGCCCTTTCTCCCTTCTGTGCTCATCTAAATGACTCAATTCAACAGGTGGAACCCAAGCTTTCTCAGCTATGTTGTCATGAATTTGACTGGTCACTTGACTGCAGCCTGATTTATACTAGCTGGTGGTACCTTTTTCTTACTGCTTGGAATAGGTAGTATCATCATCACAGGCTGAACTGTCCCAACTGGTGTACGCCCTGCTAAGAAAATATCTCTGCCTGTTGAATTAGAGATGGCAAATGCGAAGACTGTTATGGACACTTTTTGTAATGCTACGACAGCGTCACAGAATTCCAGAACTTTGGGCCACTTAGGGTTAATGTCTGGCTCAAATATCATCGTCATATCATTTTGGAGTGGTGAACAAGCTACACGACATTCCACTAGTGCGACACTGCTTTGGAATCACTTTCCCCATTCTTTTTGTCCTCACGGTATAAACACATTTGTTCATTGGAAAATTGCCCTGTTTCTTCTTCAGGCTTGGAAAGGCTTTTCTCACTGTACTGTATTGTTTGGTCCCCTCAGTTTTAGTTACAATGTCCTCAATAACATTAAACCCTATTATTGGGAGAGAAAGATGTTGGCCCTTCATCACTAAAACTGGAAGCAAGCCTGAAATTAGTTTCCGCTCAACCAAGATATTGGCATGCTAGCCCCATTTGCTGCAATCAATGTTAAACCCTCAGGCGAGTCAAGCAATTCAAAGACATTTCTTAGCTTTGCAGTAGGAAGATATTCATCTTTCCTTCATTCATCCACTATACAAACCTGGGAACCAGTGTCCCACAGAGCTTGTATCCTACAGCCATTTAGATAACATCTAACAAGACACTGGCGGCCAACCAGTGAAGTCACTTTACGAGGGGGGTTACTGTGAGTCTGGGAACCACTGTAGACTTTGTCTTCTACTAAAAAAGGCTTTCCACTGAGGCGTGACAGGCCAGAACACACTCCCTCATGACGCATCAGGTTCTGGGACTCTTTGCTGGGTATGTCTAACACCTGACCCGTTGTGGTAACCACTCCCTAGCAAGCCTCTAACGCTACATCCAGCTTGATAGTGTTCCCCACTCCCACATCGATAGCAGTGCGTGCATCATTCAACAGTTCCACTTTGCTGACACACAAAACAACGCCTTGGTGGATGAGCAGTACTTTTAAAAGTGCAAATTTGGTACACACTGCTGGACTGGAATACATGCTTGAACTACATGAACAAGCGAAGCTGCTTGGTTTTTTCTCTCAGCCTAAGTATTTAATCTTTCTAACAACAGCTCATCTGAGGTAGCAGTGTCCAACAAGAGTGGCTGCATATTTGTTCATTCTGTAAGCACTGTATGCAAGAACATACTTTGGACTAAAGCTAGGTCATACTTGAGCCCTGATTCAGACTCCTGAGATGCAAAGAGTACTTTGTTTGAGGTCTAAAACCTGCATCAAAAAACTTTGGGGGGGGGGGGGTCTCTTTGCCATTCTGTGCTTCAGATGTGAGCTGTTTGTATAGTTTTGTTGCACTCTTTTCCTGAAAATGGGAATGCAGTATGCATCTAAGAACAGGAAGTGTGAGATTGGGTTACCCCTCCAAGTAGCTACGTAACTCTAAGCCTGGGGAAATGGCTCTTATAACAGCATCAACAATCTCTGCTTCTGGATAACCCCTGTTCAAACCATTCTCAATTTGATAGGCTAAACTAGAAAAAGACAACTTGTCTCCTGGCCTCGCTCGCATATTTGGCCCACTATCTTAAAATCTTTACGCCATGGTGGACTTGGTTGCTGTGACTGTGGGATAACTTGGGCTTGTTGCAGCTGACCTACAATACAGCCACCAGTTGCCAACTGTTCAACCCCTGCTGTTCCTGGCCCCTTCACAGTCCTTGGTGTATCTAGTCCCCTGCTTGATTTCTCTCTCACACCACCATGTTCAACGCCATCTTCACTGCAAGCTCTCAGCTCAGCAATCTTGTCCCTTAGTAACAACCTTCATCTTCTAATTCTTTCCGCCCTTGTCTCTCAAGGTATCTCAAAATGTGGGTGATGAGAGAAAAACTTGACTTTTCTATCGCATCATGTATTTTTTTAGTTCATTCATGAGAGCCTCTTAAGACCCAGTGGGTTAATTTTATATTCTCTGGAAATGAACAGACACAATACAGGGCTGATCTTACTGAACGGCTGAAAATTAAGTCTGGATCAGTTCCAACTCTCCTTGGTTCAGCTACAAACCTCAGAAAAGTAAGTCAACTTAACGCTATATAATTTTGTTGCTTTGCTGTATATGATTACCTAGCTTTTTACCCTTAGAATGGGGCTGTAACACTAGCTCTGCAGCTAACAGCCCAGTTAGCAGGCTACTGTCGCAAATGTAAAGGTAGATAGCATCAAGTATGTGTGTGAATGATGTGTGAATAGACGGGTCAAAGACGTGACAAGCCTTTTTTGGGGTTCGGATACATTAAATTAACAAAAAAGTAAAACTACATTGTCTGCTTTATTATTTCAGTTACATTTAGAAAAAAATTAATGCAAATGTATGTATAAAATAATCTCATGAAGTCCAAAATTGTCATTCAGTGTAATAATCCGAACCTTAATATCACTATTACATCTTTAAATAAATATATAAAATAAACAAAATTACTATTTCACTTTCTAGGCCTTTGTCCCAAATATTTGGTTCATTAGAGGTCATTCAGTGTCATGAGTTCAAGATGCCATTTTGAAATCATTTAAAAAATTGATAGTCACATGACAATCTGTGACATCATCAAAAGGACCCCTGAAGACCCCTGCAGTGATAAAGCAAGGTGAGTTTATCTCTCATAAATACTAGATATTTTCATCTTTTCATCCTGTGGTAACATGAAATCAGATGTCATTCAGTGAAATGCCAAAAAACATGTTTAAACAAATGCATTTTTAAAACAACTGTCAAACTTTTTAGGTCAAGGTCATTGTTTTATATAAGTGGCTTACTGTTTGCCCGTATGTTTAAGTATAAAAATGTCATTCAGTGTAATCAGTTCAGCTCTTTTATAGTACTTATAATTAATAACACAGGTCAACAGGTCAAAATCATCAGAGTTTATGTGGGTTTTGTAGTGTTTTTCATGCTGATTTCAAATC
>JBBJLS010070001.1:0-12365 GCA_037577275.1 Bryconaethiops microstoma
TGGAGTAAGACAACATGCATAAAGAGGATGATGTGGACAAAATACTCATTTGCCTAATAATTCTGCACTCCCTGTATCATTTATTTAGCAATGTGACCACAATCACCAGCAGGTCTGGTATAACCGTAGAGGTTCTTAAGAAAAAAGTTGTTTCATATTGAGGTCAGGTGGAACGAATGTGTAATTAAATTACCTTAAGCACACTTGCTGTGAAATAAGACAAATTATTAAAATTTAGTTTTTAAAATACATCTAGAGAAATGGATCCTGGCCTTTTTCCTTCTGGTTTTACAGAAATTGGGACTAGAAAGGAAATTACCACGGTCTGCTGCAGGTGAAATGAGGATTTTCTCTTGAAATGATAATGAAGGCGTTAAGAGAGAAAGAATTAAACCGACTCTGAGCTCCAAGGCTGCAAAGAAATGAGACGTAACCTTGGCCAATTCCCTCAGTGCACAGAGGTAACATTCCTCAGCCGGGCATCATAGCTCAGATGTTCTTTGAAATTCTCATCACATTAATCAAACATTTTGTTTTAGCTGCCAGTCTCTCCTGAAACCTCTTGAGAAGCTTTTTCATTTATCTAGACAACAAGCCAAGAACACACACTCAAGGTTTCAGCTGAGCTTCATTTATGACAGGAGAGTAAACAATTATTAGCATGTACTAATGTGCTTGGCAAAGTGGAAAAGAAAAAAAAAAGGTGGAATAAATCTGTATTAATCTGAATAAACATACTGTAAGCAGATCATCTTACCAGTGCAGCGGAAAATAGGGTACAAATTGGGTCCCATCATTTGTGTTGGCCCCATCATTTGTAGGTCATGAGTTTGATCTTAGTTGATGCCGCACCCATCCATGGCCAGGAGTCCAAGGTCACACAACTGGATCTCTCCAGTCATTCAGTTGAGCTGTAAAGTGTCCAGTGTTGTTGTAGTAGAGGCAGTTCTGAAAGATGTGGTGCCACTTTACAAGACTCAGTCTTCATTTTATCCAGGGAGATTATATTGGATTATATTGAACTTCGATAATGTTGTAAAACCACTGACAAATGACTAAGATCTACTTTTCTAAAGTTCAACTATAGTCCAATCGAAAGTTTGAAGGATTTCCGTTCTTGGACTTGGTCCTTCTTCCCTTGGGATAGCCGTACAAAAAAAAAAAAAAAAAGCTTTGTAATACCACTGACAAAAGGTTGGGACAAGATTTAGCTAAATAAAATCATATTTGCACAAATCACATAATAGTAACAAACGGAAGATTAAATGTTCCAGCTTGGAAAGCAACATTCTCACTAGCAAGGACGTTTTTTTTTTATCAAGATTGAGGGACAAAAGCAAAGCAATGCAAACAAAAAGGACAGGCTGGTTTTATTTTCCACAGTAGGATACTGTACAATCAGATCTCGCTTGGAGGCGCTTACGGCATTTTAAAAAATGTTCGTTCATCCCTTTCCAGTTCATGCTGAGAGACACGGTCAGAAAACGTTAAGTCATTAAACACTGATATTAATATGAATTACACAACCTGAAATTTACAGCAGACATGGTCCATAACAGGATGAATATGACAATCATATGGCAAAGGTCCTCAGAGATGTTCCAGTGGGCACAAAAAAATAAAATAAAAAACAGGTGTCCCCTAAACCAGTATGTTCAACTTGATAAACAATCCATATGTCAAGTGGCTTAGAGGAACAGAACTGATACAGGATCAAATCTGGAACATAAAATTATGTTTATGATGATGTGTCAGTGATGTGTCTAGCCAGCCATAAGCACCATCAACACAAAGCTAATCCTACTATATCCAATTATATTCCTGTATGATTCATTCATCAGTAAATAGAATTAGCTTGTATAGCAGTATTTAACAGGTTGCAAGAGGCAAGAACTGATCACAGATGAGCACCTTTGCTCTGGGAAGCCTGAAAAACATGGGCCAGTGTCTCTCAGCACTGCTATACACACGCGGATGGAGTCAGAATGCGTGCAGTAGCAATCAGGAACGCACAGCAAGATCATCAGTGGACTTTGATCTAGGTACCACCACCACAAAAACAGACCTGCAAAAAAAAACAGACAACAGTGGTCATAAAATCATTGGGCCAGAGTCTACACATCTGTGTTAAAAACATGTTTTTCAATGTATACAATGTAGTCAAGAAGTCAAGTCATGTTTAGGGTTTTGAGCTATGATGCTAATGTAATTATCAAATGAACCTTGGTTCAGTACACTGCTGGTCAGACCACATTAAAACATCAGAGCAGGCTTTGTGTTTCATTAAACGTCATGAAGGTGTTTTATTTCCCCTCATAATTCACCCAAATTGTTTATAGACCTACATGTTGTTCTTTGGGTGGAGTCCCGGGTTCGATTCTCAGCTGGGCTGAGCGTCCCTTCTGTGTTGAGTTTACATGCCTCCCCATGTGGGTTTCTGCCAGGTTCTCCAATTTTCTCCCACAGTCCAAAGACCTGCATGTCAAGTGGACTGGAGACACTAGACAGCTCCTAGGTGTGACTGTGTGTGTGTGTCTGCTCTGTAATACACTTGCAACCCATCCAGGGTGTTCCCCTGCCTTTTGCGCTCTGACTGCAGAGATAGGATCCAGTACCCTGGTTAAGGAGAAGTGGTTCAGATAGTGGATGGATGGATGGATGGATGTTCTTTCAGCACAGGCTGCTGTTGCTGCTGCAAATGTCAGATGTGCAAAAGTAAAAGTCAATTTTAGCACAAGGACCACCATATGTCACGTCTGCGCCGCCTCCGTTACGTCACCAGTGGGATCCCTCGCCGGAATACTGATCTGGGGAATCCACATCACGCCCCCTATGTCTGCACATGTTGGTTTGTTTATGTTCTGAGCGTTCAGTCCACACCTGTGTTGTGTATGTCTTTCTGTTTACCTAGATCAGACGCGTGGTGTTTGTCTTCCCACTCCCCTCTGTGTTCCCAGCAAAATGGACAGCTGATCCCGAGTCTGGTGTGCTGCCTCCCTCATACCTTCCTCCTGTGTTGTCCCTTACTGGTCCTCACAAGTAGCGTGCTGGTCTGGAGGACAAGGCATCCACACACCAGCTTGGGTTTGTGTAAAGTTTGACCCTGCTCACCCCTTTCTCCCATTACTCTACAGAGGTGATTCTGCTGAAGTGGCCCGTCAGTGGGATCTCTATCCTAGGAGTCGCCACAACGTACAGAGTCCCGTCTCCCCTGCTTCTGTGTCCTTCTTCCCCATAGGAGACATGACACCGTACCTTTTTTTATTGGTTGGGCCAAGTGATGATACAGGTTTAAATCAAATGTATACATAATTAAACCAACCAATCATCAGGTAGAGATTTATTTTTATTACTATGATTGTGACAGTTTTGAACAAAGGAATAGTGTGTGTGTGTGTGTATATATATATATAAATAATAAATTTAGCTTTTTTTATCTACAGCTAAGACTAACGTTGCATACAAAACACTCAAAGGCAAGTCACCTAAATCTGAAAGCACATCCCCAAAATTTCTCTCAACTACATTTAGTTCTATATTATGGTGGCTCAGAACTGTACAGGCACATTATGACTGCGAGATCAAAAAATGAACAAACCTTCACTGGTACAGGCAGTCGTTTTAGAGCCAGGGCCAGAGCCAGAGCCAGAGAGGACTGATCTTATATTAGACTTCTCTGTATTTGTGATGGATATTGTCACAACTGACTCTAGATCAGCACTGTTCCTAAGGGGGTTACATTTGGGGTTTGGTGGAATATTGTTTAAATTTGATGGTTTTTCGAACTACATTATCGTTCTTGACTTTATACTATAATAGGCTTGCGATAGTTAAATAGATTAAAGATAAAAGATTGTCCATTAGTGCCCAATGAACATGAGGGTAAGAGAGCACCTAAATCCCTGTCAAATTCCTGAGCAAACACTCAACACGCTTGTATATACATTTTGTGCACTTTAGATATCGTAATGTGAAACCAACCAAGCCAAATGAAAAAAGATACAATGCCACAAATCAAATACTGCTGAGTTTGACCAATGAATTAGCTTTAGATTTGGGCCTCAGTCGTCTGGCTGAGAAATCCTGCTTTGTGAAGTATTAGGAACGCCCAAGGACCAGAGCTGTGCACCCTGCTGTACAGGACAGAGCATAAAGCATTTTAAACGGCCTCTCACCCCAGTAAATGGATTGTGTGCTGCTCCTCCTGCTCCGGTTGACTAAATCCTTCCTCCCTCCTTCAGTTTGCCCACCAGATCATCCACAGACTCGACCTTCACTCCAGCCTGCCTCTGTGGAGGCTCCTCCACCCGCAGGACTTCTACACGAGAGGTCAGGTCCACGCCCAGGTCTCCAGGCTTTACATTAGTGATTTTCTTCTTCTTGGCTTTCTGCGGGGTCACAAACAGCCATTAGCATAAACTATGATTGCTGTGGGAAACCAGGACATTCAAATGAATCTGTACGGAACAAACTTACATATGACATTTCTGAACAATTATTCTCTATCTACAGATTTTCACATCAAGGTTCTCATAGTGGGGTCTGTAACATACAGCTAGGGGTCACAGACTTTATTTTTGATATCCACAAAAAATACAAAAAAAAAAACAAACAAAAAAAAAAACCTTCCAATTTCTTCTGAGCCAGTAGATTAGTCATGAGTCAAGGTGGTACAAATAAATCAGTAGTGCTATACTTTATGAATATGGGCTACAATAAATCCTATTAAACAAAACTAAAAACAAACAACAAAAAAAACCAACAAAACTAGTGAATTCATTAGTGAAGTGCTTGCGCATGCCATGTTTTATTTTAGCCCCCCTCCTCCAATATATTAAATACAATAAATAATTGATAATTGTGCATTAATTTTGCAGAAATGCATCATATTTCAAAATCACCAAAACATGTGATTTAACTAGTTGTGGGCAAATTTCCAGAAACATCTAAACAACTACAGACTTGGTAGTTCTTCCATGTCTCAGAAAAGAAAACCATTTTCTTATGTTGCAACTTGTGATATAAAAGCAGATGGAAAACCTTCAAAGCCATCAGCATCACACAGTTAAAAAAATTAAAAGATCTGTGGTGATACTATACCATGATGTTGGGCAGTGTGGCGTATCTGGGCGTATTGAGGCGAAGGTCTGTGGTCACCACTGCTGGCATATTAATCTTTATGGTCTCCAGCCCACCGTCGATCTCTCGGACCACCTTGAGTTTGTCTCCCTCAATCGTGACCTCCGAGGCAAAGGTCCCCTGTGAAACCAAAACAAATACCCATCAGTCCTATGCTTCTGACACCTAAACTATGTTTCTTAATCATGTCAATATCATCTTATCATCATGCCATAATAAGAGGATATTTTACTGCAGAAGCCACCTCATAAACAAAAAAAGGGCGACTCTGACCTCTGGTGGAGAGGCAATATAAAAACACACATCTAAGTCATGAACATTTAAACATCTGACTGTGTTTAAAACATTTGATCAGAGCAGTCAAGTTCAGGTGTTTCAAAACTGTCTCAGCTTTGTGTCAGGCTCAGATTTCACATTTAGGTTTTCACAACTTGCCTCCCATTTTTGACAGATCTGATACGAGGGCAGTTTGGATGAATTCACTTTTGTCAAGATATAATTTTGTGGTTTGTCATTTCATTTTCTGTCAATTTATGTATCCATTTTTAATAACATTAAAGCACAATTTAGGAGCTCCTAAATTTGACCAGGCTTTCTTCTAACTGCTTTAAAAGCTGAAATGCATAATTGTTTCTACTTACTAACTGTTATTACATATTAAAGTGGCAGGGTAAAAACTTCTCAACAGGACACAGTTACAGGGAAAAAAATTACTTATGTACTGTAAGGCAAGCAAGTGTAGTTACTTTTCATGACTGCTGAGCACATTTTTGGGAGTTCCACAATCAAAACTTGATGTGGTTCATATCTGATCAAGTTCAAAAATATTGTCTGGCCTAAATCAGGGTTGGTAGGGTAGAGGTTGGACACAAAATTCTCAGGCTGTATTCATGCTGATTAAAGCTCTAGTTGATTTTAAACTGTCTCGCTCAGATAAAAGGTCACTCAGTTATCAGATTACAATCCAATATTAGATTAGTGTTGGCCTAATTCAGTGAATCAAATAAAAAAAGCACAAGTACAATACAACGGTCATGAGTATTATCAAGATAAGGGCTTGTGGGCTATGTGTCAAAGCTAGTAAACCTCTCGATGCCTAGTCTACATGGTACGATTTTGGACTGGCGAAAATGAAAGACGACAATCATGAAACAACCGTGTTGATTTCTTTGGTTGTGGCTCCTAAGCGGTGGTTGACACGCGAGAGGGGTTTAAATATGGCCGTCATCACAGCGACCAGAGACAACCTGTGATTATTTTCTTACAATCTTAGAAATTGAGGATGACCATCTCACGGTGTCCGCTACTACGACCAGCCAGTAAAATACTGCACGAAACACAGAATGCAAAATCCAAACAGCATGGAGGAGAAAAGAAGGAATAATGACACGTGGGACACGGTACAACACCTCTTCTTTGGATTTTTCTCCACAAACATTAAAAGTGCGATTTACAGAGCACAAGTCGCCTTGTTCTGTTCAGGCCGATGACGTTTAGTTCTTCTATACTAACGTGCGTTGTAGTTTACGATTCAACAGGCCCAACCACCAAACAACCCAGCAGCAAACTTTATGTGCTGCTTTCTACATCTATGTTATAATGCTTTCAGCGCCCATGGCTAAAGATATGGTGCCAGTTCAAGTGGTGGAGAAAGACTGTTTTAAAGAACTCCTAAACACCTTACACCCAATTTACACACTGCCTGGCCGAAAGTATTACAGTAAAACAGCTCTGCCTGAACTGTATGACGTCAGTCACCAAATTCTGACAGAGAAACTGAAAAACATGTCGCATTTCACCACAACAATGGATTTAATGTAGAGCAGTACATTTCACTGACACTACTGTTTGCAAACATCCTAATTGCCAGACAAAAAAACATGAAGTGCACCTGCAGAATTTTCCAGTATCTTTGTGCAAAATTGGACAGAATTTGATAAGAAAAAAAATCTACAGACCAAGTTTATTTTATATCTTTGTGCAATATTGAACTGAAACTGAATCAGTTATTTACAAATGCTGAAGTTGTTAGTTTTTTTCTTGTGCAAAATGAGATGGTATTGAATTGGTTTTCCATATGTAAGGGAGTGAATTGTGTTCGTCAGATGGCGTATTTTAATTATTGTTTTTTTTAATACCAAATAATTAACATAAAAGCAGGACCGTTGACTGTCAGAATTCAATTGTGGTAAGAAAAAAAAAAAAAAACTTATTTGCACTGCTTGATTTCAGTTTTGACACAGTTATTGTTTTTATGCCAGTTTTAACAGATAAAGACCTGTTTTTCTTCAAACATTATTATTGATGTATTGTTGTGTGGTGTTTCTTATGTACCATTAGTAAAGTACAATAAATATTGTATTCCGTACAGAAAGCAGGTACAAAATAAGACAAGTTTTTGGAATTTTAAAAATATCGTCAAATTATTGTTATTGGAAAAATGGCAAAAAATATCGTGATATCAATTTTTGTCTATATCGAACACCCCTACATACAAGCCACTACAGCCTGTGTGTGTGTGTGTGGTGAAAGTGTTAACTCAGACAAACCTGAGGCCAGTCCAGAAGGGCTGCTGTCATCTGACCAGTCTGATTGCAGTCGTCGTCAATAGCCTGTCGGACAGCAAATATACAATAAAGCGCCTGTGTTAATTTAACACTGACCGTGTTTACATCCTCTAAATCAGAGCTGGGCCATCTGGGCTTATACAATATTAATTAATTCCTGGTAGAATTTATTCCCAGTGATTTAATGCTAACTTCCAGCGAACCCAATTTATTAACACCATAAAGGCTGTTAGACGGTATTAATAAAAGGTTTCTGTTTAATGAGGCCTATGATGACACTGCCGGCCTTTATAAATTTCCTTTCACACTGTTTTATTCCGGTTTAGGAAACAGCTCTAATAACTAGGTCCCAAGATGCCTCTGTGGACCTCCTTCGTTAATGCAGTGCTCATTTTATGTCACTGAGGACAAATGTTCTCGAATATATCCAAATTTTCAACCAAACAAACAGCTCAAAGCTACCTGTTTCCCAAGGATGACGAGGGAAGCCTCCTCTTGCTTGGCCAGAGCTGCCAGGATCTTGGACACCTGCAGAGGTCCTAGAGTGTCATAGTCTTTTCCCGAGACCTCCACGTGAATTCCACGGTCTGCGCCCATCGCCAGTGCCGTGCGAATGGTCTCCTGCAAGGGAACACTGAGTTTGAGAGCCTGAAATGAACAAGATTCCGATCTACATTCAGAGTCAGTTTTTCTGCCCACTAAATTGCAGGTGTAGAAGATAAAGGCTGATTCTAGATCAGGCATCCCACTCTAAGACATTCACCATTCAGAAAAAGAATAAAACCTGACAGACAGATCCTCCATAATGTAAACACACACATAAGAATTTATATCTACTAGGAAAAAGTCCCCAGTGAACAAAAAAGGGGACTCTACAAAACCAAGCAGAGGCGATGTGCTATTATTAGAAATATGGTGCATTTCAGCTATGTTGGAAATTTGGAATAATACAAATATTCTGACTTTTACATTTGGGATACAGGAAGATTCACCATCTATGTGCTTGTTTGTGTCCTAAATGCCCTCCTTTCTTGTGTTGATGCTTTAACAAGCACCTGGAGTTTCAGACTCAAAGCTTGATTATGTACTTCAGGTTAGGTCGAGCTTAATCCAAAATTTGGTCTTCCCTGGGTCCGGCTGGGACTGAACTTATGCATGGGTGCAGGGTCGAACAGAAAGGACTCAGACTGGGTAAAGTGAGATTTACTAATTAACCACCTGGTATAGGATTGGCTCAGAACTTTAGTACCCCCAGCTGAACTGCTTTACCACTGCCCTTTACCTGCGCTTGCTGGGGTCCACAGCTGACTGCCACAACCTCCTTTATCAGCTTCTTTTCTTTAAGCCTAACCGCCTCCTCCACAGCAATCTCACAGAAAGGATTCATCGAGTGTTTCACGCCATCCGTAACAACTCCGGTGTTATCAGGCTTTACTCGGATCTGTGACGAAGCAAAGTGAACACAATTCAGGATTTTGTTTTCCATAAATCATAAATTCTAATACAGATTAATAATAAATAATAAAAAAAATCAACAAATAAATGAGGTGCAATGGGTATACAGTTTGTTAAAACTACATATACTGTATATATACACACACTAATATATACAAACGAAACAATACTCTATCCTCATACACACTAGATAGATGTAGAGACAAAGACAGACAAGTGTATTGTTTCATATATATGCATATATTCACATTATACAATAAAATTATACACAATTACAAAACCCACAGGTTGGTCTTGGTCTTCTGTGCAACAGTGAGGTTTGTGGTCTTGTAAAAATGATATTTTTTCTGTATATCTGGATCTTTCAAATATAGCAGAATTGCTTGTTGTGCAACCTGTGCATCACCTCTGATTTATTGTTAACCAGTGTTTTAAAGACAGCAGGAAGAGATCTTTCCTTCTCAATAAATACACCTCTAGTTTGTGTCACTTTCACTTTCTTTCACTTTTGTGTCTGTTGGAGCAAGCATGTCCATTATCAACAGGTGAAGTATTAGAGGATCTGAGTCTGGTTCCAGCTTATCTTTGCCATCAACTTGTGGAGTCATGTGAGAAAATTGATTGACGGTTAACAATTCCAAAATAACTCCAGACAGCCTGAACCACAGCCTTGCTTTAATTCCAAATTTTGGCCTTCTGTCTCTCTTGTCATCAAGTAGGACAAAACTGATTTATGAGTAGCTGGACAGCAGTGGGAGACAGTGTACAGGCAAAGGTAAAAATAGATCCAGCCACAATGGAACATGCGTCTTAAGCCAGCTGGATGCAGATCAAACAAGAAAGTTCCGCCTCTGGCCTGAAAACATCAATAAAACTAGAACAGAGTTTCTGAGCTTTTCTAGTGAGGAATGTCCATCAACGTCGCTTGTGCATTTTCTTGGCTACCTCCAAAGTTAGGAAAAGCAATGAAAAAGTATGGCAAATGTACAGCGACGTCAGTCGGACTGTGAAAAAAATCTGTATGAGACTATATGAAGCTGATTTATCCAAACTATCTGCTGAATTTCCATCCATTTTCATTCTTCTGGTTCTAGCCCCATAATAACTATCCCAACTGAGTATTCTGAGGGGTGCAGACAAACAAACTACTCTAAAAGCTTTTAAACAGGAGGTGTGCCTTAGATTAAGAGTGATTAGCCTGATCACACATCTCCTGTGAACATCAGCCAATTAATCAGTTATTTTCTTTATCTGTCAAGTATTTTAATTAAGTAAATTAAATGTGAAATTAAATTATGGCGTAGTTTAATATGAAAACAATGACTGGTTGGTAGATGTACAGAAAAATAAGCCAGTTAGCAATTAAATAAGTAAATAAGACAGTAATTTAAGTAAGTAACTTAGGAAATTGCGTAAAAAATGATGTAAAAATGTAAAAAGTGAAAATATTTAGCCATTGAATAATCAAGTCTATCAGGCACTTTCATGACAAGTGTTAAAAAAATGAATAAAAAAACTGTAATTGAAAGATGTGTGCAAGCATAAATAAGCCAGTAAATAAGTTAGTAAACAAGCTAGTAAATTAAGTAGGAGGTACACAAGCAAGCAAGTCATCTGTCAGCAAAATGAATGAGATGAGGTGAGGACCAGATGCGTACATGCATAAATAAGCCAGTTAGTAAGTAAATAAGTGAACAAGTCAGTAAACACAATAAGAGGCAAGAACGTAAGCAGGTCAACTGTCAGAAAAATGAACGAAATAACTATGTGAGGGAGACACATGAATTAATTCATGAGCCAATTAGTAAAGAAGTCAGTAAATGAAGCAAAATGTCAGAAAAACAAATAAAATAATTATGTGAGGAACAGATGTTCACATGCATAAACAAATAAGCTAGTAAGTAAGTAAATAAACAATACAGTAAATTAGTTAAGAGGTAAATAAGTAAGCAGGTCAGCAAGTCAGAAAAATGAATGTAGTGTAAGAGTGCACAGCAGCAGATGGCAGAAAATTACAAACTGACAAATGTACACTACATGGACAAAAGTAGTGGGACACATCTGCTTTTCAAGGTTTGGGCTAGGCCCCTTATTTCCAGTGAAGGACAATCTTAATGCTTCAGTATACAAAGACATTTTGGACAACCCCATGCTTCAAACTTTGTGGACACAGTTTGGGGAAGAAACATTTCTATCCCAGCATGACTGTGACCCAGTGCACAAAGCAGCTCCATAAAGACGTGACTGGATGAGATCAGTGTGAAAGAACTTGACTGGCCACACAGAGTCCTGACCTCAACCCCATCCAATACCTTTGGGATGAACTGGAACAGAGATTGTGAGCCAGACCTTCTCATTCAACATCATTGTCTGACCTCATAAATGTTCTAAAGAAATAAAGGTCACAAATTCCCACAGAAACTCCAAAATCTGCTGGAAAGCCTTCTAAGGAGAATGGAAGCTGTTATAGCTGCAAGGGGGGGGGACCAACTCCATATTAAAGTTTATGTATTTGAATGCATTGTCCTTAAAGTCCCTGTTAGAGTTATGGTCAGGCGTCCCAATACTTTTATTCATATAGTTTATCTGTTAGTGTGAGTGCTGTATGTGAACAATATTTATTAATTATTAGTCTGTTAGTAAACTGTCCTGACCTTGGTGTCCTGCTTTAGCCTCACCGCTAACATCTGCACTGACGGAATGTTTGAATAATAAGATATAATATCTTTTTCCGTGATTGCATTAGGGCGCTTTGGTGGTGGTGCATCTTCAGGGAGTCTGGACAGGTGTTTACCTTCACGGCGTAGTCGATGACCCGCTTCACTCCGACCAGAACCCGACCTGCCATCGCTGCGGTTAACAGCTAACGGCTAACAGCCGGAGCCTTATCGGTGTGATACTGAGTAGGCGGGACTAACCGACCACGCCTGCTCCTGTAGCCAATCAGAGCCGAGAGAAATCGAAGACGAACCAATCAGCTGGCGAACAGTGACAGGTCTTTAATCTCATATGCTCCCCACAGTCAGAGCCTGACTGAAACAAAAACTGAACCTGCGTTCCGGGTCTTAAAAGTGGGGCAAAGGTGAAGCAAACTGTCCCGTGTGAAATGAAACATGACCAACACTAAAAAATCTGATTAACGTATACTACACCTCTCTGATATTAGCCATGATAAACTCTCTCTCTCTCTCTCTCTCTCTCTCT
>JBBJLS010070002.1:0-12364 GCA_037577275.1 Bryconaethiops microstoma
ATATTCTGCTTGTATATATTATAGCACCCTGCTGCAACCTTGATCTCTGCTGTATATAAGCATGTACATAATGTATATTTTAGTTGTATTTAATTCGGTCCCAAACCCACAGCTTCTGTCATTAAAAAAAAATATTTTTTATATTTTTATATTAAATTTTAATTTTTCTAACTCTTACTCTTACTGTGTGCATCTGTGGGCAAACCCCAAACGACATCTCGTTGTACTGACACAATGACAATAAAGCATCTATCTATCTATCTATCTATCTAGTTGCGTACCTGGCCCTGGTCCCTCAACCGCAACCGCCAAAGCTGCGTGGACCTGTTCCAGCCCCAGCCGCACTGCCCGCACCCATCCAGCCGGCGAATGTGTGTGTGCGGGCTCCAAGACAGGCCACACCACCAGAAAGGTATGCAGGAAAAAGGTATCCTTCGGGGTGCAAGAAGTTCTTAATGGCATGTGACCTGTATTTTGCAGTTTCCCGAGATGACGGGACACCAAAAAAATCTCCTTTCTGGTTCAGCGGCTCTCGGGCCGGGCCCAGGATTGGGCAGCGGCGATCTGGCAACGCGGGGCCTCAGAGTTTCAAGATTATCTCCAGTTCAGAGCCTGGTTCACTACGGTGTTCGATTCGAATAGCTGGAAGAGACCGGTAGCAGCACCGGTCTCCTCCAGCTATTCCATTGATTTCCACGTCCTTACAGCGGATGGAATGAGCATATCAAAAGGGCTTAAGCAGTGAGCTACAGACGGAATTCGCCTGCCTGGATGAGGGTCTTTCTCTGGATGAACTGATCACCCTAACCATCCGGTTGGATCAGCACAAACGAGGGAAAGTCCTCCCCAGGACACGCAACACGTCTCCGCCCCAGCCGGAGCGACGCAGTTTCCACTGCTCCCGCAATCGAGACAGCTGAGGATGGACAACCTGAGCCCATGCAACTGGAGGCATTCAGATTGCTGCTGAAAGAGAAGGACCGCAAACGGCGTGAGGGTCTCTGCCTGTACTGTGGAGCAAAAGCCCACCAACTGGCCACGTGCGTACTACGGCCCAACCAGGTTGATGAGAGCAGGTGATGAATGGAAAACCACGTTCAGCACCACTTCTGGGCATTATTCTTACTCGGTAATGGCATATAGCTTGGTAAATGCTACGTCGTTTTCCAAGCGTTTATGAATGTCTTTCCAGACATGATCAATCTATTTGTTGTGGTCTATCTTGATGATGTCCTAATCTATTCAGAAGCTGAGTCGGAACACGTAATGCACTTGCGCAAGGTCCTCCGTTGCCTGCTCGCGCACGGGTTATACATGAAAGCAGAGAAATGTGAGTTTCATGTACCAGAGCTCACATTTCTCGGCTATCGCATTGGTCTGAACGGGGTAAGTATGGATGTAAAGAAGGTCACTGCCATGTCTGAGTTGCCGGAGCCCCAAACGGTAAAAGAACTGCCTTTATCCAGGGGTTCAGCTCTGTGGTGGCACCGCTCACTGATCTCCTGAAAGGCAAACCTAAAAGAATTAGATTCTCTGTAGACGTGCGAGAGGCGTTTAAGAAAATCAAAGGCTTGTTTACCTCTGCGCCTATACTTATACTATAACTTCCCAACCCTGCCTTACCGTTTTTCCTTGAATCCTTGACAGGCACGTTGGGCCCTCTTTTTTACGCGATTTAACTTCACTGTAACCTACAGGGGTCCAAAAATGGAAAAGCCGACGCTTTGTCGCAATGCTATCCTACGCCCATAGACAATTCCGAATCTGAACCCATCACCTCTACTGCACGTATTGCAGCTCCCATAATGTGGGATCTTGATACAGAAATCGAAAGCATGCGGGAGCTCTACCCTACGCCCCCGACATGTCCTTGGCGAAAAACTTACGTACCCGAGCCACTCAGAAAACAAGTTATTGAGTGGGCTCAGACAACTCCCACTACAGGACACCCGGGGGTCCAATGTAATTAGCCATAAATACTGGGGGCCTAAGGTGCGGGAAGACGCGAAATGAACCGTATGTTCCTGCTCGACCTGTGCCATTACCAAAGTTCCGCGTAAACTCCCTTTCGGGAAATTAATGCCCCTCCTGGTTCCGCAAAGACATTGGTCCCATGTGGCAGTAGACTTTGCCACGGATCTGCCGGAATCGAATGGGTACACAGTGGGCCGTTTTTCGCAGGGGTCCGGTTTCTTCCATTTGGTTCTCTCCCTGCCGCCCTTCAAGTAGCCGAGGCTCTGTTCAGGAGTGTGTCTGTGCATTACGGAATCCTGGAGGACATCCTGTCTGATCAAGGCCCCCAATTCGTGTCCAGTATTTGGGCCGCTTTCTTCAAGAAATTGGGGACTTCGGTCAGCCTCACTTCAGGGTATCACCCTGAAGCTAATGGACAGACAGAACGCGCTGTGCAGGAAGTCACACGTTTCCTCCAGGCTTACTGCCATGTACATCCCACAGCTGGGCAGACACTTATATTTGTACAATGTTATCTATGATTATAACAGGCCTAGTAAGTTATAATTTTTGTTATATACTTACTCCCCCAGAACTAGGCTGAGTTCAGGTCCCTAGCTTTTAGCACACATTCCTTCTCGTTCCTTCGGTAATTACTGTGTTGAGCAAATTTCATGCTCAAACTTGCTTTTCAAGGCTGCCAGAATCCTTTTGGCTGGCGAATAAAGGACAGTTCCATTCTTCTCAGAGCTGAGATGGTCCTGCTCATGCCGCTGCAGCAGCCCGGAGGAAGAGCGATGAGGAGGGACAGAAACAGGCGCTTGGGCCGAGAGAGGTTTCCTAAGAGGCAGGAGTGCAGTGACGGACGGACTGGCATGGAGTTTGCGACACAAAGGCTCCTGCAGGGTTAATAAAGAGCATTTTGTTGTTTTGCCGGGTGGGTCTCATGGGGAAAGAGGTTGTTTGATCGGAGTTGTTTGCACTGGATTGACCTGTCAGACTCTGCAGCTGAACAGGAGATATGCTGCCTGCCTCCTTCTGCTAGCTGTCAGAGAAATATGAGCTCGGCATGACACAAAAAACACAAACACACACTCACACAAACTCCATTCTCGTACTGCCGTCGGCTTTCCGTGACTCAGCACTGCTCCACATTTATGTGTGGGAAAAAAGTTCAGATGTCAGAATGTACCGTCCGAATGTAATGTGACGCAACATGTACCACATGTACCAACAGGTGACAGTTGGCTTGTAGTGTAATTGAGTTATGATGTCCTTATACACCTTGTAGATTTTGGTAAGTCTTTTATTAGGCATTTATTTTTGAAGAAAAGCTTAATATTGTCAGACAGTTTTTTAATTCTACCTTCAACAGAACAACATTCTTAATTGGCAAAATGATTATTTATTTATTTGTTTGTAGAAGTGAATTACACCCTGAAATTTTAATTAATTTAGTCCTTTAGTAAATTATCACAAGAAATTTGTGGTTGACTGTGGTTGATTAAATGAACTCGATGTTAAATGAGTTTAATGAACTTAACACATGATCAATGTTTTAAGTATAGGCTATAATAATCTGTTTTATAGTGTAGTTAAAACTACGTATAGTATTTCTGCAAATGTTTGGAGGAAGTACAGCCGCATGCAGACATTTTTGGACTTGAAAATAAGTGCATATCCTCTATCGAAAACACACTTCTGCACATTTTAATGCATTTAATGCATTATTGTTTATTTGTTTATTTTGGAAACATAAAACATAAAAAGTGCGGCCTGTGCAAAAATTATGGGACGGTTCATGTTTTTCTACAAATTGAGCACTAAAACAGAAAAATGCCATATTTTGTTCATTCACTGTAGAGGACAAAATATATTAGTTGGTCCACTTTTGAGTCTTGAGCCTTCTTTTAAACATTCATCTAGCTCACATGGATCAAGCATTGAGCAAGAGCAGTACAGACAGAAAATGGTGTCTGTACTGTGAAGTGTCCTCTGGGTGGGCCCACTTCACAGTTACTAAAGACAAATGTGGAATGTATATGAACATAATGTACCTCTTAAAAATGTAGACACTTCTAAATGGTGTCCTGCTATTTAAAGGTACAAACAGTGTTTTGTAACTTGTTGTTTTTCAACACTGTGCTATTTTTCAGAGTGATTAGTGAACATTTAGTAGAAATTCAGGTCTTTTGTGTGAGCAAGAAAATCTAAAAGGCTTGACTTCAGCTTAGCCCAAATTACAGCCAGAAATGTTCCGTGCAGGACTGGAGGTTCGTCATCTTCTTTATGGACTCCAGTGGGACGATGCGACCAGGTCTTGAGGACTGTACTGCTTTTAGACCTTCACACTGGATGTTTACCCCTGACCTGCTTTCTGTAGACGCTTAAAATACCCCATCAGGACAGCTGAATTTAGAACATTTGTTCTTGACCTGAGATGGAGTGCTATCTGAGCATCTGAGCGCGGCAATACCACCATGGGCCAGCTAAGCCATGTTTATCATAGGTAATGAAAGATATATGATCGACATGTTTCTACAGTCTAATCGTTTGAAAAAGGTCAATGGGATAAACATGCTGAAGTTCATTTATTAGCTAAGGCTTAATGGCATGATGGTAGCTGTCAGTGACTCTTGATGGTAGAGCCACATATTTAAATTTCTTTTCAAAATGAACTGGCAGTCTTCAGTAAATGCATATCCCTGCCTCTCCCTCTCGTTCTCTCTCTTTCCACCCTGACAGCAGTTGCTTTGTAAGGACTGGAAACAACCACAATGGGGGGAAAAGCAAGTGATTAAATACTAAAATATTTAAAGCATTTACTGTAACTTGTGCCTCTGTCTGCCAGAGGTTTGTGTGTATGTGAATGCAGTTTTACAAGGCTCTGAGGAGCCCTATTGTTGAAAGTCTGGTTCTGTCACACCTGCTCCTGGCTGTGCCTTGGGATAATACAGGGTCGCAGAGAAAGACGGATAAAAAAAGAGAATAAAAAGGCGAGAGAAGTAGGAAGAGAAGGGGTGCTGAGAGGCGATCTATAAAGCGGATCAACACTACAAACAGCACAACCTGTGTGCCTGAAGCTCCGTTTCAGCATGGGATCCTAAGGAATGTCTTCTCTTTACAGAGGGAAAGAGAGAGAGAGAGAGAGAGTGAGAGAACAAACAGAACAATAAAGAGGAAGGCAAAACTGAGGTTTGAATGTTGAGATGGATAATTAGAAATCTAAAAAAGTGGTTCACAGTCCGATGTGAGCCAGCCATGCTCTCTGAAATCTATTGTGAATTTTTTTTTTCTGCTGCAGCTTTGTACAGGACCTGACTGTCTCATTGTCTTTTAGCCAGGGAGTGTGTGGAGAGATGACTCTTACAGTACATATGCCCTCACACCTTCCCTCAGTCACCATGGTGTTGCTGTGGAAACGCTCCGAGGCTGAGGAAGTCCCCACACAGCCTGTTGCGTCGCCTCCTCCTTCTCCTCCTCCTCAGAGTGTGGAGAGCTACATTCATGTTTAAACTGGTCGATGGCTTAGGGACAGGGAGCTTGTTTTAAACCTGAGCGCTGGTGTTAACACTAGTCTAGTTCAGGGCTGTGTAGCTGTATAATTTGTTTCTGTGCTGCCGTATCTTACTCTATGGTCTCTGAATAGTGTTTGTGGATATATAATCTATTCTGGTATCCCATATGGTGGTTTACAACAGTGCTGACTTTTGGTTTTGGTGATATTGATGGATTAAAAAATAGTTCAAAATAAGTGAAGACTAAAAAATTGTAAGTGTTGTTAATGTTCATGTTTACAACACTGCATAAAATTCCCTGTGCTTTCATGGAAAAAAACAACAAAAAATAAATTTTTTTTAAAGACATTAGCGCATTGTAGAAATTCTCAAGAATTTGAGTTAATGAGTTTTGTTAATGCTAACCTCAATATCAGAATAAGAATCAGAAAACTTCCTTTCAGAACATATGCAGCGAGACTGTGAGTATAGATGGCAATTCTCCAAAACCAGGTATATTTTTCAGGCAGATATTGGCAGAAATTTCTGTGTGAAATATTGGAGTGAGGGTAAAATAGGAATCAGAAGAAATCTGATCCAGTTCTGCAACAGATCTACGCTTAAATAGCCCACACTCACATTGTAGGATGTTGTGTTGGTAGCTGTATATTCTTTAATAGTTTAGTAGTGTTTTGGAGTTTGAGCATTATTGCCTACTTTTAGATGTTTATCCTGAATTCTAAAGTAAAAAATTGCTCGGTTTCATGGTTTTTGAGCTTTGGCTGATAATGTCAGTATAAAAAAAGTTGCCTTCAGGCCACCTGTAACCATGAGACTGTGATATATTTGAAAATGTTCTTGATATTAAAAAAATAAAACTGAAGTGACTTTGGTCAGTCATAAATCAGTCACTGATAAGTTGCTACAGCGCAAAAGCTGTAGGCACAATAGCTTTTGACGTCACTGAACAACCCAGCCAAACCTGAGTCTTAGCAAATCCTCACACATACCTCTCCACCCTACACAGTGGGTGGTTGTTGAATGAAAGCTGAAATAAACTTGTATGACCTTTACACTGTTAGTTGTCTTGGTGCGGTTAGAACATCCTGGACTCTTTTCATGAGTGGTGATAACATGCAACTTGATCTGATTTTAAGTGGCCAGCACTAAGTAAAAGTGTCAACAAGCTGCTTGCGTAAACTGGACACTCAGACCGCTTTCAGAAGGAGTCAGAGACGCATATGACCATATAACATTTGACCATGTAAAATTCATAACAAATTCAAGACTGGAGACGGTCTGTGTTTAGCAAGTTAGGCTTTAAGAAAGCGAGAAAGGCCTCCAGAAATGTATTAGGAGAGTTGCATAGTACATAAGAATAATTCATGGACAACTGATTAGAAAAATCCAATGACAAGTCATCAATTAAATAAGGCTTCCAAAATGCCAGGTGAGAACAGCTACAGCTTTTAGTTGTCCCTTGTGATCTGATCATTGAAGACGCATGTTAATGCCAGGTATGAACAGTCCCCGGGTGAGTAAATCTGGTTATATTGACTTGCGCAACTACATTCTTTGTGTTTCCCCAGCCACTCCAAAGTGGCAGTTTGGCAATTGTTTACTTGTCAGTCCTTTCCTGTTCTTTATTCTACTGACCAAACCCTACCCATCCGTGGAGATGTATCTCATGTGAAACGTATCTGTCTCCATTTTGTGACTAAGATCTTAGCTAATTAATCCGCACTAGGGAATATTAAGTCATAAACATCTGTTGTTGTGCTTTAATTAAGCTGTTTTTCCGCCACAAAGCTGGTGCTCTTGGGTTTGAAACAAATAGGTAGAGACTAGGGGTCGATCTCTCGGAGTTAGAAGCAAGGCAAGCATGCTAAATTGCTTTCCAAACCAACAACATGGATGAATAAACTTCCTCTTCTGCTGTTAATTTAGATTTTGATATAATATGACATCGTAACCGTAGGGGGCAAGAAGTCTTAAGTAATGTAGACTATGTTAGAATGAATTAAAATATTAACTATAATAGGAACAAAAATGTCCAGAAACACCGTTGTAGGCAACAGATGTAGACCCTAAATGATCAGATCTGGATGCATTCCCAAGGGCTTGGCAATTTTTTGGTTAGTAGTATCACCCGATACTATAGCCTTGCAAATGTAGCTGTATTGGTGGAAATTGTACCCATATAATATTGAAATTAGTGACTTGCTTCTTCTCATAACAAAGCTGTAACTATCCATTTTAAAGGACTGCTTTCATGTTTGAATGTCAGTCTTTGAGGATGTGTCATCAACTCTGAAGTGAACATTCTGTCATACGTGAACACACCACAGCACACGTTGTGAACCATTCCTCTGTATTTAACCCATTCACCAAGTGAAGCAGCGGGCAGCCAGGAACACAGCGCCAGGGGAGCAGTGTGCGGGGACGGTACCTTGCTCAAGGGTACCTCAGAGGTGCTTAGCCGTCTTGGGAATCGAACCCACGACCTCCTGATCTCAGGGCGAACGTCCTAACCACTAGGCCACCAGCAGCCCTCCTCACATTTTTTGCAGTAATAAAAGCTGACCAGGTAAATTTGAACACAAAACTACATCATGATTAAAAGTAAAATGGATAAAATTTATCTAACCCTGACCTAAACAAAGTGCAATCATATTTCTCCATTCACAGTAAAGAAAAAATGAAACATTTTTACTAAACAAGTTTCATTTTGGACTATTTTATATTAGCTAAAATGATTGTTTTTTGATCAAAAATACAATTAGTCGTAAAATTTTAGATTAGGTCCGGCCTGAGTATGGAACCATAACACAAAAATCAGATAGTGTTTTTGGAGGAATTTTAGAGGGAATTGACTGCACTTTGAATTCTGTATTGATTCATCTCTAATCAGAAGGCCCTTTAAACCTGGATCAGTAGTCAAAACTTTAATCCTCAATTACAAGAAAGCTACTTGTTCTGTACCCACTCTCTCATTTAATGAATTTATTTTGTTCCTTTTTGTGTTTCCATACACCCTCTAGGTTTTTTGAAATGGAAAATGTCGAAATTCCTTTTTGATGTCACAGGCTTTTTTCCTAGATGCCTTTTTTCCCCTCCAACCATAACAGCCTTCACCCTGGTCCTGCACTTTCCTTGTACCATGGCTGTTCTTTTATTCCCCTCCTTGCTGTGTTTGCCTCTTTCCGTGTGTAATTACACGTATGATAGGAGACTTGCGTTTCGTTTACGCTTTTTTAAGAGCGTCGGCTAACGGCTCAGCCATTTTTTTGTAATGTGCTTGAATAATGTAAACCCATCCACAGTGGTCACATGACTCCAGTCTGGCTTGTGTGGAGTGTTTTCCATGATGATCATAGAGCTGAAGCAGTATCCAATGACCACATAATGTAATCAGAGCGCTCAGTCATGCAGCACCGACTACACACCCTGATGCAGATGTATGTCAGGGAATGGACCCTGAGCTACACCTAACAGCGTTTGGCCAACACTTGTGCCCTTCCTGTTGTCCTACAGTAATTACTGAACCTTTTTTGTGGCGTTTTAGTTTTCTGTGTGTCTGAGTACCAAGGCATTGGGCCTTTGGCTTCCAGGATGTGTTGATATTTTGTAGAGTCTTCCTTCTGTCTCCACAACATGTCCTGTTGCGCTGGATGCCACACAACCCCAAAGCATAATAGAAACACTCCCATGCTTTACAACTCTCATTGTGTTTTTAATTAAAACCTTCTCCAAACATACCTTTGCTGATTGTAGGCTACGAGTTTAAGCAGCACTTCATTCCACAGTGTCTCTGGTATATGTGTTAAGTGTTGTGTTGCACCTTTGTGATGACCTGTCCATGTAGATGCTGTTTCTGCAACACCGCTGCACAATGGGCAGGCGTATTTGCATTCTTGTGCCTGAGAAATCTTCATGTAGGTCCTCTGTAATTATGTGAATATTTTGTTTTGTATCTCTGTGCCAGCTGGTGGCCTAGTGGTCAGGGAGTTGCCCCTGGTATCAGTAGGTCATGGGTTTGAATCCCAGGACTGCTAGTGGCACTACTGAGGTTCCCCTGAGTAAGTTACCCACCCCACATACTGCTCCCTGGGTGCTGTGTTCCTGGCTGCCCACTGCTTCACTAAGTGAGTGGGTTAAATGCAGAGAAAGAATTTCACATTGTTCACAATGTGTGTTGTGTTGTGGCGTGTTCACGTGTGCCTATAAAGAGCCACTATACTTTCTCGACAAGCGGTTTCTTGGTCTTTCAGATCTTCTTAACTTTTCCAGTTCTCAACGTCCATTCCATTGCATTACATTTCAGGGAGTGAAAAGTACCAGGAGGATGTGCTTAGATTTCTTTTAAAGTCTTCTATTGCTTTGTAAGCGGCAGTTATCTTTAGTTTAGATTCTTCAGTCTGCCTCTGAGATGAGCCAGTAGCTGATGAGTGTAAGCACATCATCCTGAGAGGTTCATATAATCTATTTTGATCTGGAATTGTCTTCACCTGACCTGGATTGAGGCCTAATATTTCATTTATCAGCTGTAAGATCTTCACTAGTGGATAAACTAAAGGAGTGCCCAAAGTTTCAGACTGGTCACATTTTTATTTATTTATTTACTTACTTACTTACTTACTTACTTAATTACTTATTCACTTTCAGTAGAGTAGTTCATTAAATGACTGGTAATCGGTGCACTGAATAAACTTATGTCTCATAATGAGATCTCTGCCAGCATAACAATCTAAGGTTTCGCCTACTATTGGATGAGTTCAAATCATTAAAAAGATGTCAATTATCAGCATGCTATCAGTGACATTTTCACTGATACAAATAAACCTGATATGTTAGTATACAGATATAAGTCTGGGCCTACTATATATGTGGACGCCCATCACTCATGCAGTCAACTCTCACTACAGCTCCGCATTCTTTACGCTGCTGTGTCGAAGTCCTCAGCTTAGGTCTAGACATAAAACGAGACTTCCTGTTGATGTCTTGACATTTTTCACACCTCCTCTGTGAAGGCCATCTACAGTAATAGAGAAGTGAATGGGGGTCAGAGAGAGGGTGTCTGTGTGTATGTCATACAATGGTTAGGGGCCTTGTTTCAAGCTCCATAAAGTGTGGTGGAATCCGTCGTCACTGTGAGATGATCCTCTCTTTACAGGCTTTTCCCTTCACTTTTATCTGTTGGAAGCAGCAGCTGTTCAGCACAGATCCATTTTTAACCCTCATAAGCCTTCATTGGTTCACAGGAAGTTTTGTTTATAAGCCTCTAGGGCCCGTATGTGGGCATACACTTTAGTTCCTCACTCCCCAATCAACATAACTTTCATGGTGAATTCCAGACATTTCATAGTTGCTCGTGGAAATGTCAAGGTGCACATTATTAATTCAAACTAGATGTATTTCCACAAGAAAATGTGAAGTGTGATGGTTGCTATAAAACCAGTGTTTGGAGACACTCAAGCTTTGGTTTTATAGGTAAAAAAAAATTATAGGTAGCATTTAGCAATCTTCTAATTCAGTGCCTGGCATTCTACTACTGGACCACTTAGAGGTGTGTATTCGCCAGCTCTTACCAAGCCATTGGTGGTTAAGGATGCTGGAATGTGTAGCCGCATTCACGGGCTGATTATTGTCAATTTAACGAGGACAAACAGCGGCACATAACTTTTTTTATAACTGACCTGAGCTTTAGAGTCTGTTTTGCGTTTTACTCCATTTTTGTTTCTCCGCATTTATTTCTCTTCATGTTTTGTCCCTATCCAGCCTGCATTTTGAAGGCGACTTGACCCTCAGCACTCTCTCCCCAAATTCAGCTATAAAAAGAACAACAATAAAATAAAACTTAAGAAGAACAGATTGCATCAGCAATCACACTGAAAATAATTTCGATATCAGAATACATTTCAGCTGTTTACACTGTTCACAATACTGTTTATAATATTCCTAAAAGAGATAACTAGATAACACTCCCCCATCACACAGTGGCACCAAAGAAGGAAGGACAAGGCTAGCATGGGCCTCCTCAAGGTCACATGAGGTGCCCTGCATCTGCTCAAACTTCTGTTAGTGCAACGTCACTGGACAGCTAAACACGCTTGAAAGAGAACACTAACTGCCAGTCAACAGGCTGACATTACGTGATCAGGGGAGGTGCCAAATATGTTTTTTGCCCCAAATGGCTGTGATTTTTTTGGGGATCAAGCTCATGGTCTATCAACGCTTACACAAAAACTTCCTGTCCTGGGTGCTGAAAAGATAAAACAGCATATAAATTAAGTTTTTGTGAATGTACATTACATTTTGAAATTAAATCTAAATGTAATGAGTTATAAATTGTTTCTCCTGTAATTAGGGGAGAGGATGGGGTAAGAGTTTCTTTCTAGCAAGTCAGGTCAAATGTCCTCTTGGGCTACATTTGTGCAGTCCAGATGCTTGCACCATTCAGGAGCTCAGTGACTATTTTATGGCATCTGTTTTGCAAATATAGGGTTTTATGGTGCACACAGTATGCATATCATTATATTTGTGTATTATTACTGAAAAGTCTTAAGAAAAATAAGCCTGCAGAGCTTAAGCTGAATTAAATGTAGGCCAGTGGTACTCTTTATTGTCTGTTTTATTGTTTGTCTCTCCTTATTGCTGTCCCTATAGGGCTGTGTGTAGCAGAAATTTCATTTTAAACAGAGGAGTTTTATTTTTCTGTCAATTATTTCGGCTGTGTCAGCGAGATGGATAGATGGCTTTTGCTTCATTTCACTTCTTCTTTTGCGTTCTCCTTGGTCACTCTTGGGGTTATGATGTGGAAGGAATGAGTTGAGTTTGAGCTGAGTGTGTGTGTGTGTGTGTGTGTGTGTGTGTGTGTGTGTGTGTGTGTGTGTGTGTGTGTGTGTGTGTGTGTG
>JBBJLS010070003.1:0-12364 GCA_037577275.1 Bryconaethiops microstoma
CACAGACTGTGACAGTTTGCAAAAAGTATGACTAATGTTGGACATGCCACTTTTTGTTCAAATGTAAATAAAAGCTGAGAAATATTTTTTCCCACAATGACGCCTCTTGTACATCGTCTTATTATCTTCTGGGAGACGCCTGTGTCGTTTTCAATTAAGAAGAAACTTGGTGGTTGAACAAAAGTAACTTTAAGGGGTATGAATAATTCCGGGCTTGACTGTATACACACACACACACACACACACACACACACACATATACATATGCACACACACACATTTTATATATTTATATATATAAGCAAGGCTGCTAAAATCAAGCATGTCTAAAACATAATATTTTCTGAGTAAAATATGATGGAAAAATACGTGTTAGAACTACGATTTTACAGTATTGATTAGACTATAATTGACAGGCTGATTGTATCCAAGCGTGCCTGAAAGGGGGCGGGGTTTACGCTTTGAACACACGCATTTGCAATGACCGTGCTTTTTTTTAACGGTTTTGGGGCTAATTTTTAGAAAAAGTTGTCTAAAAATGCCCTTAAGAGTTTTTTTTTAATTATTTTAAATTCGTCTGTAATAGGAGCGCTGCACGATGAACCAAAAAATCGAATTAAAATCCTGATCTGAGAGTGTAAAACCGTATCGCGGTTCGTTGTTTACAGAGTGTTTGTCCGGGCGGGTGGTGTATATCCGGGCGGGTCGTCAGGCGGCGCTCTCCCCGCTCCCCCCTCTCTCTCTCTCCGGGCCTGGCGGGTTGGGCTCCCCGCGGCGGGCCGGTCGTCAGGCGGCGCTCTCCTGTTTTCCCCGCAGCTCCGGCGCCGAGCGGCCTGCTTCCCCTTCCCCTCCGCGCGGCAAACGCTCACCTTCTCTCGTGCGGGCCTCCGTCCTGCCCCCCTAGGGCTCTCCGCGGGCTCCAGGACACCTCCGGTGGTAAGGCGGTAACACGACGAGCTCGACTCGGCGGACTGCTCCGTAAACCCGGCCCGAAAAACAGCCTGTCTCCGACCGGACCGATCCTCCACCCGCTGGCTCCTCAGCACTGAGACCCAGGCACCGCCCCCTTCTACATACGTCACGGTCAGCGGGAGCGCTGGTTGGACACCGCGGATGTCAATCAAAAACTTGTTCGCGGCAAACAGAGCTCGTTCCGGCCAGCAACCACAGATTAGCAGATCATTCAAAACGTACCAGATAATTTAATAACTACCAGATGTTTTGAGAACTAAAGATCATTTAAAACATACCACATGGTTTAAGACCTACCAGATAATTTAAGAACTACGGATCATTTAAGACCTAGCAGATCGTTTGAGACCTACCAAATCATTCGACATACCAGATCGTTTGAGACATACTACAACTTTTAAAACATACCAGATCGTTTAAGGCATACCAGAATGTTTAAGACATAACAGATCATTTAAAGGATAGTAGATGATTTAAGACCTACCAGATCATTCAATACCTACCGGATGATTTAAGACATACCAGATCATTTCAACCTGCCAAATCATTTAAGACCTATCAGATCATTTAAAACATACTAGATCATCTTAGACCTACCAAATCATTTAAGACATACCACGTGCGGAATATTATGCCCAGCATTAAAGCCCGATTATAGAGTTTAGAAACAGCAAGAACAGAAGGCATTTCTTGGTTAGCCAGAAAAATTTAGCCAGATGTGTAAATTGTCCAGTAGGAGAAAAGGTAAGGAGCATTCCTGATGTTAGGCCTGAATCATGCAGTTTATTGGGTTAAACTAAGAAGATTGTGTTCAACAGTAAAAGAATAGGACTGTCCTGTTTGATGCTTTACTGGTGAATAGCACTTTTTTAGGCTATTTTAGAGATGATGTATAGTAAAACGAGAAATTTCTACTGTATAGACTACAGTTCTATATGTAAATATTTGTGTGTGTGTATATATATATAGTATTTTTCCCAATATTAACAGTAATGGACCTGTGACTAAACATATTAGTCATGAAAGATCATATGTTGTCTGCCCTCACTGCTTCAAGCGATTTCAGTGTACTTGTAGTTAACCTGCAATACAAAAACAAACAACAAATAAATATTTTCTCTGAAATAATGAATTGTCTATTTCATCGGTTGTCTGTATTTCTTCAATCGCACATTAAGGCATGCAGGGTGTAGCTGTGTTCCCTGGACCCTATGTTACCCTATGTTCAATAGTTATATGTAAATAATCCCTCTTTTGATTGGCTGCCTCATTAAAAATACCATCTAAGCTGAAGCACGGGTTGTTCAGCATGGACTTAAAGTGATGTAGGCTGAATAGACAAGCATGTAAATGTACTGGTTTTAAATGAAATCATGAATCATTGACAGATATTATCCTGTATGGACAGGGTGAGTGAGCAGCATGTAATAAAATATGGATGTATTTACATGCTGCTCTTATTAAACAAAAAGTAAACTTTTTTGTGGGGATCATTTACAGACATTCAGAATCTCATTCACTGAACTGAACTGAGGTGTTATGTCCATAAACACAGTTTTGGGTAATCTTTACTGTAATATCTGAATACGTATGTATGTAATCCGGGACAGTCTTACTGTCGTGTTAAACACAGGCCTGTTTCCAGAGTCACACAGAGGAAAAACTGGGCCTGGGGAGTAGAAACACGACCCTGTTATGTCCGTGAATGAGTCATCAACATTTGACTGAGGGGGGAGGGTGGAACCATTCAAGATTTGTCACATACACAGTAATATAAGTACATTGTGTGTGAAGTGAAGTGACCATTCTGTCATACATGACACGTCAATGAGATGCAATATAGTTACAACAAATTAAATTAAAAAGTAAATAAAGGCTAAAAGTAAGCTGTAAAATTATAAAAACAAGATCTGAAGTGTGAAAATGTAGTGGAACAGAGGTAGTACTGTAAAGTGCACTGTGCTTGTTTTCTATTGATGTATATAAACTTACACATCATAGATACAAAAGCAGTGAACCTTTTGAGCCCTAGCGTGAAGGCCCCCTATTTGCTTGTTTACAAATTTATTTTACTAACTTACTAATGTTCTGTTCTTGGGTTATTGCATTCGCCTACTAGCATCTGGCATTAACTAACTTTTTACCTGAGACCACCTGTTTGAATTATTAAGTTACCGAGATCCCCAAAAGGCCTTCCGGTGATTTTGATCATATGCAATATGGTTAAAATGTTAGTTAGCCCACAGCTGCTTGGACTTGTAGTGACTTGGTGGTTAGGGAGTTGCCCCTGTGATCAGAAGGTTATGGGTTTGAATCCCAGGACTGCTAGTGGAACCATTGAGGTACACTTGAACAATGTACTGTCCCCACACACTGCTCCCCAGGTGCTGTGTCACTTAGTGAATAAGTTAAATACAGAGAAAGAATTTCACAGTGGGCCCCACGGTGGTGCAGTGTGTAGTGCTGTTGCCTCACACCTCCAGGGTTGGGGTTGTGAATCCAGGTCCTGGTCTTGTGTGTGGAGTTTGCATGTTCTCTTCATGGTGGAGTGGGTGTCCTCTGAGGTCTCTGGTTTCTCCCATAGTCCAAAGACATGCACATCAGGTGAATGGGGGATTTTAAATTGACAGTAGCTGTGAGTGTGAGAGTGAATGATGTGTGCACCCTGACCTGGGTGAGTCCCTGCTTTGTGTCCGTGACCCTAGTGTTACAGAAAATGAATTAATTTCAGTGTTCATGGAGGGTGTAGCTACGCCTGAGGGGCCACGTTACTTTAATAGAGCTGGAACTACATTTCCCAGAAGGCTATGCGAGCCGCACGTCAGGTCCCGCTGCCCCAGCAGAGTGGGGGGGAGACGGAGGAGACGGAGCTGCAGAACCTCTCCGGCGCTCTTTTATCTTTATTTTCTTCTCTTCAGGGTGTTCAGAGTTTAAACTGACACGTCGACCGAGCGCCTGTCTGCCGACACCCTCGTCCCGCCCCCCCTGCCCCTGCACTCTCTCTCCACAGGATAATGAGCGGCAGCGGCCGGCCCAGGACCAGCTCGTTCGCCGAGCCTCCGGGGGCCCCAGGAGCCGCCGCCGCCGCCGCAGCCGGATCGGCCGGGCCCGGCGGGAGCGCTGCTGGTAAGTCCGGGGCTGCGCAGGCCTCCGGCGCTAGCTCGACCGGCTTCGGGAACCTGAAGCTCAGCAGTAAGTATAGAGTCTGGTCGGAGACTGCGGGCTGTGGGTCTCCTCCTGAAACGAGGCCCCGGCTCCGCTGTTGTTGTGTTTTTGTGTTTAAATTCAGCATTAACCTACTTTAGGGAGCCGGCTAGCCCGCTAGGCTAACGGCGGCTAGCCTTGTTTTTGTTCACGGGAGAACCGAACCGAGCCGCTCTGACTGCTCTTCCAGCTGAAAGACACACCACATTTATTAACAACAGGGCAGGAAAAGCAGAATAATAAACCATCTTAGACTGACGCCAGGAGCAGAGGTGAAAAACAGATCCCGCAGCTCCACGGAGCGCTCAGGTTCTCCAGGTGATCTCTGATCACTCGGAACAAAACTGGTCCTCAAACATCTACCAGGAGACCCCTGCTTCATTTCCTTACACTTCCAACAGACTAGATCGTCTGGGTGCGAGGATCAGAGTTATGACTTTATTAGCAGGTTAACCATGTTGAAATGAGGACATGGAAAATGTCTGGGCTTCTGTTTTTCAGGACATCCTTGAAGGCTCTCCATAGCAGCAGACATGAACAACATCTCCCTCATAGTTTGGGCTGTGTCGGGCTTCTGTGGCCTTTCTTGATCGCTCCCCCCCTTTAACTGACAGGTTCTCCACTGTGCTGGAAAAGGGCAGCTTGGTCAGGAGCAGCTGAGGCACTGTGCCGAACCTGTAGGCCCTTTGTTGGATTACAGTGTCCCGTTGATCAGACCGGCTTTCGACAGATGAGAGTTAGAGGTGTCACAGCCAGAAGGCCACATATTTTGAGTTCCTCCCTAAGCCTGTCGAGAGTGCGAGGGCTTTCTGAGAATCTGCCATATTCACAACTCATGTTCTGCATCTGAGAGGAGAGGGTTACATGATGCACACACAGAGTCGTGGTCTGATCTGTCAGGACTGGCCATGTCACAATAAGCTTCTCTGAAATTCATTTCCAGACTAGAATGATTACCAGTGGTGCATTTGTCATTTATAGTGGACACCATGTGATCAGTGAACAGAATGCATTGCAGGTCTCTCGTTACTAAGCTGCTGCCAAAAGTTAAGCATCTGAGGCTGTAAACCACTTTGTTTCACGTGGGTCTGGTTTTGTTGTAGTACCCTTCTGACAATCGACTGCCGCTACTTGTCATGCAAAAACAGCGACCTTACGCTTGACCCCTTTTGCATATCAGCCTAACGTTGTGTCCGCACTGCCATGCCTTGTTTCTCATACCTGATTTATAGATGTGATTGGTCAGATTTCAAGGTGCAAGTGATGTTTGTTTAAATATCAGTTACCATAGCAAAGATGAACATGCACTCGCTGGGGATGGGAAATACCTACTGTGCTTTTGTGCTTAGATCTCCCATAACCAGCATCACTAGAACGTTTGTGCTGTGTTTCAGCTACAACTTGCGTGGTAAAAATACGTGAAATGTCTGTTAAAGCTTCTGGTTTCCATGTTTAGATTGTAATATGTAAAGCCACGCCCACGTTTTTGCACCTTCTGTCGTTAACGACAGTATGACCAAAAAAAACCCAACAAAACAATCTAGAAATGCGAAACAGTACAGAAATGCGATTAGAATTTACAGTTGATGTTTGAATCCAATTTCTTGTGTCGTCTCGTCATTCAGACTGCAGAAAATCTGTCCTGCTCCAGTATGATTGGCTAAAAGTCAGATTTGAGCTGCCTGCCTGAACACAGCCTAGCTGATGTGCGTTTACTCATCATAAAGTAAAACACACAATGTTAGCTTTTACAGTTTACTGCAATCATGGCCAGAAAATGACGTGTCTTCTACTCTCCAGGACGAGGGGTCAGAGCAGCTCCTTATTTAGAAAGTCTTTGCACTGAATTGTAAGTGCAGCCTACGGTTTGACATGTATCACACAACTAATGAGCCCTTTTTTTTTTTTTTTCCCCTTTTTTTTTTTTTAAATTCTTGGTCCTCGTGCACGTCCTTCGTTTTTTCGAAATCCCGTGTCTGAGACTACAAATAGGCCGACCTCAGACTGTACAGCAGGTCTCTTGTTTAGGCGGTTGGTGGAAGCGGGTGAGGGGTGGTTTGAATTCATTTACTGATCCATACGTTTACGGCCCTGTACAGCACGAGGGTGGAGGTGTCCATTTCTGTCACAGCTTATATGATTGGTTTTGGTATCTAGGTCACTGACATGCATGTGTCATAAAAAAGACAGATTTTTTACCAATTATAGAGAGCCTGTAAACAGCAGCAGCCAGTGTACTGTAACCGCACTGCAACTATTGTGATCTGACTGCTGTTTCACTGGTGCACTTTTTCCCCATTAGGAAAAATTGTAATTTGTGAAAATGTGTTCATTCATATAGTGATGAATTCAGCCCTAATTGCTGAATGATATTCATTGTGACAGTGATTGTATCAGGTCATTTTTCATATTTTTGTGTCCTTCAGAGACTGGATGGCAGGATTTTGAAAGAAATTGAGCATGATAGGTTTGGGCAGAACATATTGGGACTTTTATTAAATTTAGTTTATATTTGTAAAACAGATCTCTGGACACGCGACTCAAATCGAGCAGTGAGATCAGATTTTTCTTTTTTCGTGGGCATCAGTTCTTCGAGTCATTCTTTATAGTATAGTTATATAAACTGAGCAGGTTATGTTCGCACTGTAGATTTATTTCTTAAACTGGTTTTCAGATTGCAGATGTATTTGCTCAAATATCCACCTTTGTTTCCATAGCACTGATGCGCTCACCAATAAACCGACTAGAGGAGGGAACTTTTCCTTTGGTGTATAGGAACCATGCTGTACTTAAACTTGTACTGCGATTTCACAGAAGTTGCAGCACGTTTTAAGTTTCCACTGTATCTCAGTCCAGTAACGGAGTTTCTGACTTAATTCTCTCCACACCGTTTATGGCCAGTCGACCCAAAACCGCGTCAATGAAGTTGAACTATTGGGAAATTTTTCTGTGAGAGCTGCTTTTGATGTTGTGGTCTTTTATTACTTAGTCTTGTTTGGGTTTTTAATTTTATTATTTTTTTGCCGTGCGGTGAAAATCTAACCCAGCTAACTTGTTAGCGATGTCCTGGTACACCTTCGTGTTTCTGACAGTGTTAGAAAACTCACTCAAATTTATCTTCAGCCCCTATAGATACTACTGCTTGTACTTCAGTTTCCCAGGTTTTGTTTGTATCGCCATTGTTTTATTTATTTTTGCCTCAACCAGTTAAAACAATGGCCGCTTTCCAAGTTCGTCTGTTGCCATGACAAGTCTTTGAACAATCAAAAAGCAATGATTAGTGATTAGCCGATCCAACACAACAATCTTGGCTGAATCATCTATAGTTCAAGTATTACGTCAATTTTAGCAGCCACAACTGTGTAAAAAATAAAGTGCAAAACTAATACATTTTAAATAATGCGAATTCGGAGGCACGACACGGGCAGAGTGTAATCTAAGCACTTCTGTGTTTAAGGTGGACCGGCCGAGGTACGAGATCCCCAATTTTAGCCTCGTCGTGTTGTGAGAGATAGAGAGAGGGGGAGAGGGTAAAAACAGCCAACAAAATAGCTCCTGAAAGAACCCCAAAGAGGTCTTGAGGGAGAGCTAAGAGTCTTCTCTGATATTCCTTTCGCTTTTGGGTTGTCTGCTGTAAACTTGTTGCGTTTTTGGAAAAACGTCACTGAGCGTCTGCTGTAAACTGCTGCCTGGTGTCTTTTTCTCCCTGTTTGCTAGCATAAACTCCTGCTACTCTTTGTCGTGAAATCTCTGCAGGTGCTTGATTAAATTTGAAATCTCTGCAGGTGCTTGATTAAATTTGCAACCGTACTTCCACCCCTCGGCACGCTGGCTTTACACACATTGCGTCGAGTTTAAGGTCCAGCGCAAGCTGCGAACTGGAATACATAGATCGGGCCTGTCCGACCGATACACGATGATGGATTACAGCTATATTGGGCCCGATACCGATATCATATCGGATCGGATTGGATCGGGCCCATCTCTAGAAATGATGGGTCACCTTGGCTGCAGCCCACTTTTAGCCCTGCTGCAGAGTAGCTCGGGTCCGGGTCTCTTTGTTTGTAACGGAAAAACATTTGTGTGCAGTGTGGCACGGTTCCTTGTGCCAGTGGAAAAGCACCATAAGATCTTATCATGTAGAAAACTGAAGCTTAGGAAACATTTTCACTGTTTGTTGTAGTTTAACAGTGACTGTTTTATGAGCTTAAAGCCTCTGTATTGTTTATCGTAGAGTCGATTCCGCTGTCATGTTCTAGTTGGCAAATGAGCAGCACTGTTGAAGTACAGCAACAGTTTTATTCTCTTTAAGAAATGCTACACGTTCCGAATCCGTGTATGATTCGTTCTTTCATTCAAAACCAAAAACCGAAAAACAAGAAATGTGGGTTTTTTTATATTGGTTTCAAAAACCAAAATCGAAAAACAAAGTTTCCGATTTCCCGCTTTGCGCTCAAATCCAAAATGAAAGGAAAAAAAAAAAACGGAAAACGAGCGCTCATATTCCATTTTGGGTTTTCACTAGGTTTCATAAGCTGCGAGGGGTAGGAGAGAGGAGAAATTGGCCTGGTAAATTTTCTGAGGAAAAAGACGTGAGGGGGTTGTTTACTTTGGTATTATCCTATATCCTATATCCTCACATGTGTTTGGCCACAAGACCGCCATGCTGCCAATCAAAACAAAGTTCTGCCGTGAGCAGAGCTGAGCCACTGAGAGTGAGAGCTGAGCAGCGAAGGGAATAAAAAAGTGGGGAGCGACTCTCACTCGATGGGAATTGACTCTTCTGATTCACTACAAAGCGCACATGACACATCACTACCAAACCCAATGAAAACCCAAAATGGAATGAGCGCTCGTTTTCCGTTTTTTTCCATTTGGGATTTGAGCGCAAAATGGGAAATCGGAAAACGGCTCCAGTTTCTCGTTTTTTTTAACCAATATTGAAAAAAAAACTCGTTTTTTTTTGTTTTTCGGTTTTTGGTTTTGAATGAAAAAACGAATGAACGAATCATACACGGATTGTTCCGCCCCTTAGTCTGTGTTTTCGCATATGCATTGTTGCTATGGCAACCAGGGTAGACATGCGAGCCAATGCAACTGCAGTCTGACTAATCGGTCACTTTCTGGATCTGAACACTCGAATCCATTTAAGAAAAAAGTTTTTTTTCCTCTGCAGTGTAAACAGAGCCTAGGTGAAGTCTGGGTAATTTGTAAAACTGTATTTTTAATTTTGATTCATGTGTTTTTAGTCTTCATGAGTTTTAGTCATCAATGGTTGTTTTTTTTTATTGCTCAACTGCTGCCCTGTTTAAGGTGAAACGGAAAATTTGAATAATGGAACGTGTGTTTTTGTTACCAATCAAATTAGCTTTTGTAAGCTTAAACCATTCAACCAAAGTGTTGTGCAGCATTGGTCTAAAACATTTGTTCTTTCAGGTTTGGACCTATGCAGGTCAGCCAGGCTCAGGAAACCCTGTGCTCCTGTTTTATTTGCCTGGCAATACTTCTATATTTATGTATATAGAGAGGGAACAGTTCGATTGGTTCTGGGTCCTGTGGAAACTGCGTGGTATTACAATTCCTGCCTCTATTTTGATCCACGTGTTTGCTATCGCTCTGTTGTAGGTGTAAATAAGTGTGAAAAACTGCTTTGGCTTTTAGTCTCTGATGTCCTGTTTGTGCAGTAAACCTCATACAGGCAGGTTTAGGTTCATTTCCCAGCTGTGCCATGTGGCAGGGTGTCTCGGAGTCGCCAACATGCCCAAATAAGGAAGCTGTGTGTGGGTAGGTGTGTGTGTGTGTATGTTCACGCCTGGTATTTTGTTTCTTGATTGATGGAATTAAATAACTCCCCAAATTGGTTTGGTCACACTGTTACACATATATTCCTTGGCCCACTGTCACTAAATGAAAGGTGCTTTAGGTGAATTCATGAAAGCAGCTTGAACATTTGTCTTGGGGAAGATATGGATTTAAAATACGTTGTCATTTAAATACGACGGAAGAAGGTGGAGACTTGGGGTAAGGTGGAAGACGGAGGTAGAAGGCTTGGGGAGAAAAAATAACAAATTATCAAAGCATCTGTAGTTTAACTACAATTTTCCCAGTAAGCGAGGGAAGACTGGTCCTCTGTGGTGCCTTTAGTCTCCGGACTCCAGGCCCCATGGCCGCAGGCGTATGAAACACCAATAAGAGGACCCTTCAGCTCGGGCCACTTCCATACAAGTGTTGAATGAATGGCTGTAATGTACCACCGTACAGACCTGCAGAGTTTGTCGGTAACGTGCACTTTAAGTCTGCAGAGGACTGTGGAGACCTTATTTCCTAGACCTTTTCTTTTTTTCTTTCACACTGGATGATGAGAATGGAAGCAGGGCCATCTATTGGACTCCCAAATCATGATCATCTGATGTTGGGGCCAGTGCTTTGAATGTTGCACCACTCGGGAGCCCATCTTTGTTCCTTTGATGTTGTCGGTGCTTTTTGGAGACTTGTGTTTTCAAAGCTTGGTTTATTAGGAGAGATGATCCAGACTCTGATCCTGACGTTCTTAGTTTGCTCTCAGTCAAGACACTGAACCAGAAACTGGCCGTCTGATCTCAGATGCTTTGTGATTACTGGCCTTAGTCCCTCTCCACCCCTGCTCAGAAGTACTACAGGGCATGTTACTGCTCGTTCGGTGATAAGTTATACTCCTTTCTCCCTGGCGTAGGAAACTAGCAGGCATCTAAGCACAGGTGTTGGATTACTAGCACCTGGTGGAATATACTAGATGTTGGTCGAGGTGCCTGCGCCACCAGATAGACAGGGTTATTTTGGCAGGTGGCCTGCTATGCTTTAAACTAGAGGTAGGCAGTGGGACGGCAGTGGGACGGCTAACATAAATCCTGATGGTGGTGAGAAAGGAATAGTAATATGTAGGTGAATTAGACACCCTTACCACCTTGATGGCTCAGGAAAGCTGTCGGGCGAGAGGCTACAATCACGGCTTCTACAGCAGCATATGTGGCATGAGAATCTGACTTTTGATAGAAGCCCAGTAATCCAGTAATCCAAACTGCAGAAATGAACATCCTATAAAATCCTTTTAGAATGAGTATTAATGGACTTTATTCTTGCTATGACACAAATCTTTTCTTGTTGGAGGGGTAATAAGGCTAAAGCTCACTGTGCTTGACGAAGGCTTAAGTTAACGAAGGCTTATATTAGTGTAGCGTAATTAAGTGTTTGAATTTGCCTCTTTAGTATTAACTTCAAAATCATGTTCATGTTTGAGTGAAAGTGTTCTGTGCTCAGATGGCTTAACCAAGACTTTAGTGATATTTTAGAACCTGGCAGGCAACATGTGGTGTGCATAATATTAAGAAAATGCAAATATAATTCATTTTTGTGCATTTAAAAGATTTGCATGTTTTCTTATTTGACATTTAAATCGTCAGACTTGATAGATAGATATATAGTTAAATGGAATCTTGCAGGAATTTACAATAATATAGTTAATCAGAGATGGAGCTTTTATTTCAGATCATAGGTGGCTTGCTTACGAAGAAATGTGTAGTGCTTATTCTCAGGAGGGGTTATTGATATTTTGCGTAACATAATTCAGTTTTCTGTTCTTTACAACCCCATATTGCACATGGCATGTTGTCTAAAAATTATGATAAGAAATTGATTCCCCTTTATCCCATTTTCCCACCATTCCAATGCCCATTATTGGTCTGATATGCATGTGCAGAAAGCATCCTGCACTTTTTTTGGAATATAACACTTGTTTCCCTCTTCTTGTGTTCAGGAGACAGCGGTAAGGTGACCACAGTGGTAGCCACCCCTGGACAAGGTCCTGACCGCCCTCAGGAAGTGTCCTACACAGACATTAAGGTGATTGGGAATGGCTCCTTTGGAGTGGTGTATCAGGCCCGGCTCATCGACAGTCAGGAGATGGTGGCAATTAAAAAGGTTCTGCAGGACAAGAGGTTTAAGGTGAGACTGATCACAGCAACGGTATACAGATAAATACAGCAATGATCACACTGTCATGAAGAACCACAGGTGCTAAAGGCTCTCGCTCTCACACTCACTCTCTCTGTCTCACTGCCTCACTTGCGCTCTCTCTCTCTCTCTCTCTCTCTCTCTCTCTCTCTCTCTCTGTCCTACAGATACGTGTGTGTGTGTGTGTGTGTGTGTGTAT
>JBBJLS010070004.1:0-12363 GCA_037577275.1 Bryconaethiops microstoma
GAGATGAACTACTTAAAAATGTAAAGGTGTAGCAAACTGCCTCAAAGTGCCAGAAAGGCCTCGGACCTCAGAGGGTTATTAATATTGACATGAGGTTTTGGTGTTTTGATTTGTGATCAACACCCAGTTAAAGAGGCCACAAATTCGGATGACTGATAATATCACCCAAATCATATTTATATTTTAGTTTATAATTGTGTGTGCATTACTGACAAATAGGGTTTTTAGTTCTGAATTGTCACAACTTTTAAATTCAGTCAGCAGTAACTGAGCTAGAGGTTTTGTTTGCTGGTAATTAGGTTTTATTGTTCTTACTGTTCATTACTTCTCTTCATAAACATCTAGTTTGTGGAATTCACTTAAATGTTCATCTCCTGTTATCGGTTTAATCATTTTAACCATGATGTTGGTTTACCAGTTTGGCCTGTATTGCTGTGATATATTTAAACAGGGAGCGACTCAGATTGTACACAGAAAAAATGGTCAGTGTTGTCAATATTATTGACGTATTGGATGAGCTGTACTTTGGACAGCGGGTAGAAAGTGTGAATACTGCTTATCTGTGGCATTAGATTAAAGTACATTATACAGCGAGTTTATGCCACTTGCTTCAATTTGGTGTTTTTGTCATTATGACCAAGCGTAGCTTAAACAGGAAAAGATTCTAATTATCCCTGAGATTAGACAAAACAGGAAAAGACCCTTATTATGCCCAAAAACAACAAAAAAACAATCACAGGCACTGCATGAATGCCCTTATCTCTGGCCTCTTTTTGCAGGTCTTCCTGCTGACTGTGTGGTACTGGGATTTCTACATGCTGCCCCTGTTCCTGGTCCTCCTGCTCGCATGGAACTATGTTCAGATCGCCACTGAGAAGTCTGGCAATGAGCTGGTGAGTGCTATGTACACACTTCGACACAACTTTGCTTAGACATTTCGTAAGTGGTTTTATCATTGACCAATCTCAGCTGTTTTGTCATACAGCAATAACCACATGCCCAGACACCCCTTCAAACTGCAAACATGAAATATGAGGTTCCCAGTAGACTCTGAAGGGCTGTCAGGTGGCTGGTCTGAAAAAGCTGAGACTGTCTGTAGTTATAGATTGTTAGCTGTTAACCAATGAAGATCAGATGAACTGCGGTGATTATAACTCATCACCAGTAGTATACTGTAACGTCTAGCAGAGACAATGGGGGGGTATGCTGAAGGTGCCAATTTCAGACTTATTGAACTTATTTAAAGGCTTGTTTACATTACATTACATTTCATTTCATTCATCTGGCTGATGCTTTTATCCAATGCAACTTACAGTACAAGGAAAGTTTATCATTTCAGTTCTGCTGGTGTTTTTGGGGCAGCTGGTAGCCTAGGGGTTAGGGCATTCACTTGGTGAATGGGTTAAATGCAGAGAAAGGATTTTGTGCTGTTCACACTTTGTGCTGTGGCGGGTTCATGTATGACAGAACTTTGACTTTCACTTCAATAGTAATAGTAACAAAACAGCTAACCTTTAAAAAGTGTTGTGAAGACCTGAGTGTTTTTCTTTTAGCTTGGAATTTGGAGTTTTATTTTAGATTTTGTTTATACATTTCCTAAATCTGTAGTAACCATGGTTTAAATTAGCCATCCGTTTTCATCACAGTAAGTCAAGTCTTGATTGGCTATGTTGGTGGACTTAGACACAAGCGACTTACCCAATAGGGGTGTAATGATACAATCAAGACACGATTCGGTTCAATAGACGATGCAAGGCACATAGTTCAGTATGCTCATATTTAAAAAAAAACGACTGAAAACACTTTAATATTCTCACAGTATTTACAATAGAATTACAAAAATGATGACTGTTCACTTCTGGCACAGTTCAATAACTGGCTTTCACAGAGGATGTGAAACACAAAGAGAGCCACAAAAAGCGCCCTCGAGACCAGCTTGAGGTCCTCATTTGTGTAGTGGATAGTGCTGGATATGAATGTTTTGTGGTAATCTTCCCTTCATACAGCTATCTGCTGTAATAGCACGTCCATATTTTTCGGTTATACGTTTATCTCCTCTGACACGGACGCCTGCACCTCAGCATGCCTTGATACAGTTGTTGGATGAGGCAGAATGTCTAACATTAAACTTGCCGTATTTAGTGGTGATGTTAACACCATGCTGAAGTACGTCAGTAAAGCCCAGCAATAAAATCATAAAGCCGGATATCTTTCCAGCACAGTTCGCCACATTTTTTTAGTACTCTTTTGCTCGACATGTGAAGGGAGAATTGTTTTGTCTGCCGATTTCAGCTTCGTCTGACCGGGGAGTAACGGGGCAGGTGTGTCTCCTCAGTCCTGACGTGCCAGATTTGTGCCCGTTGTAGACTAGCGCTTTGTCACACTTCGCACAACACAAAGTTCAGCTCTTAACCGATTTCCCAATCTTTAGATTTGTCCTTTAGTTTTTTTCCTTCTTAATTTTATCGACTATTTAACTTCAACTGCATCCTCCATTCTGCTATTTTGGGACTTGCTCCCGCTCGCTGTCTCTTTTGCTCCCGCCCATGGCAACTTTAAACCCGCCCAATCCCTCAAGATTTGCGTTGGGTCCCGCGGGTCCCCGCTCCCAATGCAGGGTTCTAATGTATGGCATGAATGTGCTGGACTGTGTTGTTGATTGACACTTGTTTAACACTATAAACAATGCATACATGAAATGTCCTAATTAATCAAATGGTTATTCTTCACAATCCATATCCACTTTTGAAATGTGTCTCAGGAACATATCACATCATTTCGATGCATTTTTACACCCCTAATTTCACGATTAGTAGTGTATGTAGAGTCTAGTTCTGTGCCCAAAGCAGCCCAATATTGCTCATATAACATAAGTATGTCGAATATCCTTCATATTTAATACAACAATTTTATCTTCCACTCAGTGTGTGCTTGAGTGGTGAACCTCAGTAACATAGTGGGTGTGCCTTTAGGCTGCTGCGCCACATATCAGTCTAAATGGTCATCACTCAGCTTATTTGCAGAAAGTTAGTCAAGAAAGAGAGAGAGACAAGTTGATGTGTCAAAACAAATATTTTGCATGTGGTCACTGTGTATGTCATAGAGGCTCATGATCCACTTTATTAACTACATCTACCTTGTGTCTACACTCATTGTCCATTTTGTCAGCTCCACTGTGAGTGTGCGCGTGTGCGCGTGTGCGCGTGTGTGCGTGTGTGCGTGTATGTGTGTGTGGATCATACATAGCTGTGCTATTGTTGTTTTTAAATATCCTAGTGCCCTTTCTGGATTTGGTACATCACCCAAGTTTTTAGCCAGCAGTGTCTGGTTCCCAGAAACTGACCACTGATGAAGGGCTAGAGGATGACCAACATAAATCATGTACCATCAGATCCCACTATATCATCTACACATTGCACTATCATCAATAAAACTACATCTCCAAGGTGGACCAACAGGTTAGATGTGTCTACTACAGTGGACAATGACTGGATGCACTGTTTTGAAAAACAGCTCCACACTGCTGCGTTGTGATATCCTTTGCAGGACACACTCATACAATAACACGCCAGTAGAATGTGAATATCGCTGCTGCGCGGAAAATGATCCACTATCCAAATAATACCTGCTCACTGGTGGTCCTGTTGGAGTCCTGACCATTGATGAATGGAGTAAAGAGGGCTAACAGATGATACAAAGAAACAGACGGACTACTGTCTGTAATTGTAAGCTATGAAGTGCGCCTGTATGGTCAGTGGAGCTGATAAAGTGGACAGTGAGTATAGAGACAGCGTTGGTGTACCTAATGAGAACTCTGCAATGCTTAAAATGTCACAAATACACCTTAAAATACTTCCTGCATACATAACACAGGTCAACAGGTCAAAATCATCAGAGATAGGTTTATGTGATTTCAAATCTGTGTTTAGTTTTTCTCTAGCATGTACAGTTTTTGTGATGAAGCTAGTTATATATTGCATGATAGTGGTATAATTAGCATATAATAATTATATGCTAAGCGTTTTTGAAGAAGCAGTGGTCGCTGACTGACACTGAACGTTATATCTATGCCATAGTGTGCGCCTGTCTGACTTCGCACTAAAAATATTGAAATGTTACTTGATTGGTGCCTGCGGTTTAATAAAAACCGCATGCAAGTCTATTGCAAATCTAATATTAGTCATAATTCAAAAAGTTGATGTGACTGAAAGAAAGCAAATCTGAAAGCAGCATGAAAAAATTATTTAATTAGAAAACTACAAAAACTGTAAAGAGACATTTCACTGATCCACTAGTAAAAACGTCTGTAAAGTTATTTAAACAAAAGATACGTTCCGGTTAAGCAGCAGGAAAAGTTTCAAGTGATCGGATTGAAAAGGTAGACGTCCCTCTAGTGGACATTCTTGGATGTTGCAGCTTGTTAATCCTGTGGGTCTCTTCTGTTAGTTTACCTGGTTGTGTTTCTGTTTTCATGCTGGTATAAAATGATATAGGATACTACTATAATTTGAACAATTATGTTTAATTCTGTTCTATCTCTGTTCTGCATTTTTACACACCTAACGACTCCACTGCTATATTACTGTATTCATGCAAACATCAACTGCGCTAAATGTTGTCTGGTCCTGTGTTTTGTTGCTCTTGTGTTTTTCTTGCTCTCTCGCTCTTGATCTGTTTGCTGTATGTGTAATTTGTTTTGTCTGGACTTTGTGTCACACCAAGGTCCTGGAGGAACATTGTTTGTTTTCATGGTATGTGTATATGGCTAAAATGAAAATAAACCTACTTGACTTGACTTGACCTAACTTGAGTTCACTCACAAAACAGAAAAAGAAGACCGCAGAATGCGTACATGGTCTCAAACATTATGGGAAAGGCAGTGGTTCACTATTGGATATCACATTTAGCCCTGATTTGGGCTTAATTGAGTCTCAGACGACTAAGGAAACACTCAGCCACCTTTTTTCATGCTAAAAGGGCCACAGCTAGTGTATTTGTTTTATTTTCCACTTTGAGTCACATGTGGACACTTTTGCTTAGCGATTAAGTAATTGTGTTTCAGTAGTTAAATTGAAATACAAATAGTTTTCATTTATGTCTTAATAAACTCTTTACCATCTCTTTTTCAGGACAGTATGGACCTTGGTGATGAGGAGGATGATGATGAGAAGGTATTTTCCCAGTTATAATAATACATATATATTATGAATTTTATACTTTTCGCTAAATATTTTTTTTAAAAATAGGAATCGGAGAGAAAAGGCTTGATTGAGAAGATCCACATGGTCCAGGAGATTGTCCTTACTGTTCAGAACCTGCTGGAGGAAATAGCGTGCTTTGTTGAAAGAATAAAGAAGTAAGTTCTAATGTTTATAATTATGATTATTGATGATGTTACAGTTCTGGAGCCAAACTGAAAAGAGAACGCACTGTTTAATGACAGAGTGTACAGATGACACATATCTGCCAGGTTAAAACAGTAGATACCGATCAAAGTTAAATGAGCTTAGTGATGGGATTCCCTCCGAGGTTAAATGTGCTTGAGACACAGAATTCCAAAATATGCCTGAGCCTCGGGATCTCAGTGGCAGTTAAATGTGTTCATGTCATAGTCAAAGGCAAATTCAAAATACACTTGGTCATCTCTGCTGTGTACACATACACAGTTAGATGTGATGCGTGGCTCCAGATTTTTCCACAGTCCGAAAAGGCCTGTAGAATACATACATATATATATATATATATATAAATATATATATAAACTCTAAACTAGGAGTAAAAATGTGCAGTTTAGTACAATTTTTAACATCTAAAAATTGTGCAAATGTTACATCAGAAGTCAAGTGGAAAGCAGACAGAATACTGGAATGTAACTGTGTGCTTTATATGTGCAAATGATCCATTCAATATAAATATACAGACATTGGTTGCAGCCATAGGATTCTAATGGAAGTGAAAAGTGCACAGGCCACGAGATTCTGATGGAGGTTAAATGTGCTCGAGCCACATTTAACCTTAAGATTCCAGTCTTGGTTAAATGTGCTTGAATGTAAATGTACTGGACTTTTAGAGCAACAGAGGTTTGTTGCTGTAAAAGCACATCACGTGACCGATACATTTTCTAAACACAACCAATTTATGAAACACACATAATTGAGCCGTTGGCTGACGAGCTGAAAGCTGTGAATGTGAATGAAACTTTCATTACTTCTGCCGCAGCTGTTATTGCTAGAAACATTATTAATGCAGTGCTTACAGCTGGAATTCCACCCCACATTGAAAATTGTTTTGTTGAAAGGGATGAGTTTAACGCTGGTAAACCTGATGTGTGATATGAACTGAACTGTATCTCAGAAACTAAACCATGAAAAAGGTGAACCGTTACACCTCTAATGATTATTAAGATCTATAGTAACTTAATTAAGAACTATATTAAGTTTAAACAAATATAGTTTTAATTTTGGACTCCAAGCCTTGTAGATATTTGAAATGCTGATGTTTGTAGTTTGCCACTGAATAAAATTTCCACTCCGTTTTTGTTTTTCAGCACCTTTAACTGGTCAGTGCCATTTTTGTCCAACCTGGCGTTCCTGGTTCTCCTTTTCGCCACAATAATCACATACTTCATCCCACTGCGCTACATTATTTTAATATGGGGTAAGGTCCTCAGAAACATAAGAGATTAAGTTAAAAATGTCTCAGAATATACATTTACATTTACATTTACATCTACATTTAAGGCATTTAGTTGACGCTCTTATACAACAGTGCTCAAGTAGTCCACATCTGTTCCTTACACCTGTAAAGCTCAACTTAAATCAACGTCCGCTATTCAACCAAGTTACTGCCAGCTAAGTTACACCTAAACAACACCTGTCAGAGAAAGTTGTCAAAGAAAGGTTAAAGTAAGGAATATCACTGCTTCAAGTTACCATTGTGTCTTTCTGAGGAAAATTTCAGACAGAGTGTTAACTATAATCACTGATCTGATATATAAAATGTAGAAAACACAAGAGTAGATATAACAGCTGCTCATTGGACAATACCTCTTGATTCAGTAACATTTGTCTGTATTGCTTCTAGGTATACATAAATTCACAAAGAAACTAAGGAATCCTTATGCCATTGATAACAATGAAGTAATGGATTTCCTCGCCAGGGTGCCTTCAGATGTTGAAAAGGTGAGATCTTCACAATGCACATTACTAGAAACATTATGAAGACAGGCCTTTGTTATTTAAGTCCACTTTCCACTGACGATACAGGTGCAGTAGTTTACAATTATAGACTGCAGTTCATCCGTTTGCCCCCTTTATAACCCCCAAAATAACAAACTACAAAAGTCTCGGGCACCTATGTAAATTGTTTGAAGTCATTTATATCATCAGTGGGTTTCTTTCTGCCAGCAAAAACAACAGCTAACATTAGAATAAATGCAAACAAAGAAGAGAGCAGTAAAAAAAAAAATTGCTTTGATTTATAAAATTCCAGAAGCAACACACCTATTTAAATGCCCAGGTATTTGGCGGTAGCTACAAGTAATACTGGGCTTCCATGAGGAAAGAGGTCTGGAAATGGTTAAGTGAACACTGTTTGCTGTATTAATGTTATTTGTATTTGTTTGAACTCTGACTTATAATTACTGCACAGCGTGGTAATTGTTCTCAAAATTCACCCAGTCTGGCTTATATGGTGCAATCATAAATCACACAGAAATGGGTTTTCTCTTGTCGTATTTCCACACAAATAAAATACTTCCGCTTTCTGTTTGTACCTCCTTCATATTCACTGTAGTTTTTACAGCTGTTGTGTATCAGGCAATGTCCTCATCTAGCAGCGCCCTCTAGTGGATTTACTACTCAATTAGTCGCAATTATTAGCATTACAAAATGTTCTTATGTGGTCCGTAGACCTGGTCGGTGTCCAGTGAGTGGACCATACATATGGAAGTGTTTGTGCTGTGAAACACATTCCTGACTGATTCTTTGACTGATTCATTTTGGTTGATTTTGTTCCCTTAGGTGCAGTACTATGAGCTGAAACACAGTCATATGCAGAGCTCCAAGAGGAAGAGGGTGGTTCAGTAGATCTCACCAGCTGAGACCCTTATTATTGACACTAATTGTCTGTTTTACTGCCTGTTTATTTTCATTAAGATAGACATCGGTAGATTCCACTGTTTCTTTTTTAAAGCTTTATCAGTCACTTTTTGAAAATTTGTTCTCATTCTGTGTGAGTGCGACATTTTAAAATGCCTTGAAATCAGTCTGACCTCCAGTGAGGTCTTTGTACATTGCCATTGTTACTGATGGGTTATAACTGAAGAAACTACTGCTGTATTACCAATAAGGAGAGACATTTTAACCTGGCTTGTATTAGGTTTATTTAGAGCGCAACACACTTCACAAGTAAATGCACCTTAAATGCAGGCATTATATTATCGCTCTCCAAAAAAACCCCACGTGTTTCCATATTCAGCTTTTTCTACACTTTTGTAATTAATGGGCCAAAATAAAAGCCTTTACATTGACTCGCATTAGAAAGACAGCAACAATATCTAATGTTTCACATTATGTAACTGAGATGATGAAAGAATATTATTCAGCCAATTTCAAGGTGTTTTATTAATGTTATTGGTGTTGCAATGCTCTGCTTGCACTTTGCTTGTTTCGGGATCGTTTAAGCAAAAACATGTAGAAATAGGTTGAATAGTCTTGTAGTTTTCTTACAAGAACATCATAATGAGAAATATTCAGTATATTACCTGCCATTAAGATATTTTCACTTGCAATATTTATGGTCTTTTGTCCCTACAGACTCTGATCTGAGTTAAAGTGGGTAAAAATATATAAACTACCACAGCAGACACATCTCAGAGGGTTTGCGATGTTTAAGGGACTGTGTGGATTGCTGAATCCTGTGTATTATAATGAGAGAGTGCAATATAGTGTAAGAAGTGATGTCCACTGTTTGGCCAACGACTTAGTGAACACAGCGGGGTCCAGACGTCTAAGATCACTAATGAAAGTGCACCTGTTTTATTTATTTTTTTAATTACAAATTGAACTGGTACAATTAAGTATTTACTTCTCCTCTTAAACTCTAGTTTCTTTACATTTTGACATTTCCAGCATAAGTCACACATCCTTAATTTTTGCAGTATCTCATTTAGTTGCATTTATCTGTAGCATCTTTAGATCAGAACTATTTTTCTTAGCGGAATGTAAAAAACATTTGTGTTAATCAGTTTTATGTCATCGTTGTTTCAAAATTGACCTTTAAAAATCAGGTGGGTGGTAGGAGCCTAGTGGGTAACACACTTGCCTATGAACCCGATAACCACAACGTCGCAGGTTCAAACACCCCCACTTCCTACCACCGTGTCCTTGAGCAAGACACTTAACCCTCAGTTGCTCCAGAGGGACTGTCCCTGTAACTGATGATAATAAGTGGGGTGGTGGCCTAGTGGTAGGATACTTGCCTCTTGACCAAGAGGTCATGGGTTCGAATCCTACCTTCAGCACCACCACTGAGTTACTAAGCAAGGCACTTAACCCCAAGTTGCTCCAGGGAGACTGCCCCCTGTAGTTTGGGAATGGAAGTCGCTTTGGATGAAAGCACCTGCTAAGTGCCATAAAATGATATAATCACAATAACACACTCAAGGTCATGCTATAGAGTGGATCTCATGTAATGGCACTGCTTCTCATTCATAAATGCATAGTTTTACCAGTCAGAACTTTTCTTTATTTTTAAATGTTCAAAAATGTAAAACATTATGTTTCTTTTCAGATTTAAATTAAAAAAAACAAAACAACAGATTTTCAACGTGGTCTTGGGCTTTTAGACCCCCACTGTACATGCTTGCATCATGCATATACAGACTATTGATAGAATGATAAACCTTACTGCTGGTGGTTTCACTTTTCTGCTGATAAATGATAACTTAAAGAGATTTTATCTATGGAATATTTATGTAAATATATTTTTATGCTTTTTTTTAATGATCAGGTATCATTATGATTGTAAACATATTCCACCATTCAGTGCCTTCAGTGTGTACTGTATTACTGTACATAAGACTAAACTCAAACTGCACTTTCCTTACAAAATGTATTCGTGCTTTAATAACATTGTGTTTGGAGATGGACAATAGTGACCATTACATTCCTTGTTTACCTTTCACTTCTTTTGTTCATTTGATTCTACTCTGTTTATGAATGTAAGACTAAGGTAAAGCCCTATGAAATCTGGTGTTACTGCGACACACTGAGACACAGTCGTCTTGTGTTGATCTTTTGCACAGAGAAAATGCTGCAGTAAACTTCACTAAATGGACCAAATACTGTACAGAAATCAATAAACTACAGAATTTATTTTCATTGTTTTACGTGCAATTTCTACCCACCAAAATGGCCGCTGAACCACCATGGATCAACGTTATCAACTATCAACGTTTAGGGCCAACACATCTGAACACAGCATCCGCCCTTTTACTGTGTGAAACTTTCATGATTAATGAACCAATAACTTTTAAAATTAATTTAAATGAAGTTGGGTTTTTTTACACAAACGTAGATTGGTGTAAAGTTACCATTTTGGAGAATTTCTTTTGGACAGACATGAAATGTGACTGAAAGGTGGTATCTCAACTCTCCTAAATAAAAATAGATGAGATGGGGGAACCAATAAGACATTTATTTTCCTCATCATGCCTTTAGTTCTACATAGATCCCACCTCCAGTGTTTAAAAAATACCTGCTGAGCCTGGATGAATTCAGACACAATGTCTGCTGAATTCTAAACAGTATTATTGTAACTTAACTTCAGTTACCAAGTACCTGAATGAAGTACATTAATAGCTGAATATCTTACTGGTAGTAATGATTCTTATATTAGTGGTATTTTGAGAAAAAACAAAAAAACAAAACATAGTCTCCAGCTATATGTTTTAAAATAGAATTTGATTTTATTAATTTTCATATACATACACTACATGAATTTCATCTTTTCCACTGAATACATTTTAAATAGCCATATCGAGATGGTAACATTATTATTAATACTCAATATCTATATTAATATAATGCCACATACACACCTAAGGACAGATAAAAATAGAAAGTGTTTATTTAATTCAGTGTCATTTAGGTTGTCTGAATCACAAGATAAGGATGTGAATGTGAAGGGAAGAATTATATCTAAATCAGCAGAATTATGGCCAAATCAGTATGAATAATCATCTCTATCATACAGAACACCAATTACAGACAGGCCACAAACTAAAGGACCAACTTCAGTAAATGAATGGAGTGCAGATGCTTCTGACAATTCTCTGTGGTGTGGAGAGAAATGCTCAGCTGACCCAGCTGAACCCACCTTTAATGAGGAAGAGATTATTATTCAGGAACAGACCAGCTCAGTACAGGCTTCACCCCTGTAGTGAGGGGGTCTGTTGGCTCTGCTATGTTGGGGGCATTTTGCTCTTCCCTTAGAGAGATCACTGCAAATTCTTACGGTTATTCTGACTGACAACTTCTATTCTATGACAACATGGCACGAGGGGTCACTGAATGGTTCAGTGAGAATGAATGTTATGTCCTTGATTGGTTTCTGTTGGTGGTGGGATGGGTGTCTTTTACCTCCTCCTCTTTTAGACCTTACCCCTGCAGCATGCCACACACAGGTCCATGGAGGATTGGAAGATTGCGCTGTGTGTAGACCCTGCTCCTCCCCGCTTGCATTTAACCCATTCACCAAGTGAAGCAGCAGGCAGCCAGGAACACAGCGCCCGGGGAGCAGTGTGTGGGGACGGCACCTCGCTCAAGGGAACCTCAGAGGTGCCACTGGCAGTCCTGGGATTCAAACCCACGACCTTCTGATTGCAGGGGCAACTCCCTAACCACTAGGTCACCAGCTGCCCCAAAACCTTTGCTCCAGGTGAGGCGCGAACTCACAACCTCAGCATGCCTTCACTTGTACTGCTGTATAAGTATGGCGCGCTGACCGATTGCACCATTGGAGCACCTGAGTCCAATGACAACAGTCACATCCCTGGATGGGCAAGAACCACCAAACATATATAGATATATATATTGGGTTGATCTTGGAAATCGCTTAAAAGGTCAGTGCTTGTAAATAATACTTGTGGTTAGTAGGATGTCTATGCAAATTTGGTTGAACTAGTCCCTATTTAACTGTCACCCATCTGTATGTGTACTATTATATATTATTACAGTTATTATATTAAAGTTCATTGAGAGAAGTAGAAAGTTTCCTCTTCTCCTTTGTTGTCACCCCTGTCTGCCAGAGTATCGACTGTTAGGGACGGTTCCCAGTAGCATGTTTCAGTCCATATACTGA
>JBBJLS010070005.1:0-12363 GCA_037577275.1 Bryconaethiops microstoma
CTTGTCACTGTAATCGCTGCAAAAGGTGGCTGTACAAAGTATTGATTCTGGGAGGGGGTGAATAGTTATGCACGCTCTGTTTTTTTTGTGTCATTTCTTGTTTGTTTCACAATAAAAAAAAAAAATACATTTGCATCTGCAAAGTGGTCGCTATGTTGTGTAAATTACATATATCCCTTTTAAATTCTAGTTTGTAAGGGAATAAGAGAATGACAAGCGGGGCTGAATACTTTTGACAACTTACATTTTTGACAACTTACATTTTTTGACAACTTAAATAAACATATACAAACATTTATAAAGGCTTATCATAATCAGAATACAAATCAGAAAACATTTGCTTAAGTTGCTTATGCACACCACAGCTTACACAACTTGCTTATACAACTGTACAGACACACAGAGACAGAGAGACAAGAACAACATAAAACAATATAAAATATATAGTCAAAATAAAACTCTACAGAAAATACTTTGAAAATGCTTTGTACTAAAAACTAGCTAAATGTGAATCAGTGAAGCAATTATTGTTCAAGTGGTCCTAAACTTTGTATTCCTTACATTTGACTTAATTACACATTTTTTTTAAACAATATTTTAATATTAATAATTTAAACCTTCTGACCAAACAAAATCAGTTATCAAAACACTTTCGGAGGTGAATTAAAAGTAGCTGGATTGCTGTCATTAATCACTTATAAGGACACCAGATAGGTTTATAGCAGCCCTTCAGCAAAGAAATGGTGATTTTTAAAACGATCTATTGCTAATAAGCAGTTAATTGCTGATTTACTAACCTGTACAAACACAATGTATGTTAAAACTGTTACTTATTAGCAAGAAGGTCTTGGGTTCATCTCCCAGGGTCCACTTTCTCCTCTGGCATTCAACCAGAGCTCATCTTTTCATTCACAGATCAAAGATATCTTCAGCAATTGAAGTCCGTAATTGCCCCTAGGTGTGTCTGTTTGTTTGTGTTTCCTCTGCAATGTACTGCCGACCTTTTCAGAGAGTTTTTTTTTCACCTTTTGCCCTATAAACACTGAGCCAGACTCCAACACTCCCCAGACTCTGGCACTCTAGTTCAGAGCTCAAAAAATGTATGAATGAATGCTCTGTTGAGGTCCACTGTTGGTAATTACATAATATTTAATTGTTTTGAATTTGGTGTGAAACGGTTTATTGTAGACAGTTATTTACAGCAATGGTGAATGGAAACATATGTCTCCAACACAAATACAGCCATTTTACTCTCTATCGACCCCCAGTGAAGCTCCACATGTTTCTCAGTATTGATATGAATGTTGATAATGGTAAAAAAAGTAGAAAATTTGTACTAAATCTAAATTGTGACTTCATGTTACTGATCAGCTAAGCCAGATAATATACCAGACCCTTTTTTCGGTCTGTATTTTTTATCTGTTTTTCCTCCTGTGCTCATGCATGGCATTTAATCAAGGCTTCCACTAGCATTGTTTAAAGGCCATTGCTGATGATACTCCGGTTCGGTATTGCTGTATTCAGTGAAGTGCTGTGCCGTCATATTTACTGTTAGATTGATGCAGTGGGTTGTCCTTGTAACGTATGAGTTCCAGAAGCAGGTATTTTCCATGAATCAAATCCATGGTCCATAGCAGCAGTCAGAGAGTGAGCAGACAGTGTAAACACAAACAAATCCATCTACAAAATTCCAACAGACAGAGAGAGGGGTCAAGTCTGGAGTTGAGCAGGCAATAACTGTGACCATAAACTAAGAATGACAAGATATAAATCAAGACAATGGGGGATAAATGAGATAGAAGTTCAGTATAAGTGTGAACATAAACACCAAGGCATCGGCCTCATTTAAGATCACTGTCGTGTTGCATCTAATAAAATGAGCCCTCTGTGTTATCTGGTGTAATTTATTATATTTCCCAGATATTTTATCATGTTTGAATTGACCAGTCAAATTCCATATATATATATTACATTGCTGTACGTCCTCAGGTAAAACTAGTCGAACTTGAATATTTATTAGAAAGCCCAACCTTTAATTTCCACTCATTGTTCACTTAATTAGAAACACATGCTTTGGACTCCTACACATTGGCCACATTATTAAAACACCAACCTTATACTTTCATGCATTGGCCACTTTAAGTCAAGTCAAGTCAAGTAAAGGTTTATTGTCATCCCAGCAATATATATTTAGTACACAGTGAGACAAAATATCATCTTCCTGGAGTATAGGTGCAACATAGAACACAACAGAACTTTATTAGAAACACCTGCCTTATACTTAAATTACAGACATAAACCCAAATGAAGAACTCCAAGTTGATTGGTTTATTGATACAAGTGATCAGAATCAGCAAAAAACAGTCAGGGAGGCATTCACAGCAGAATCAGAAGAATATTTCTGAGAACAGGCAAAACAATCTGTAACCGCAAGACAGTCACAAGCAAAGAAATACAAATCACCATGAAAAATGACAAATCTAAAAATACCAGGCTGGTACACGGTTTAGACAATAGAGAGAAAGTGTTTGGATGGCTAGTCAAGACAATGTTTTACATAGATTTTCCTGGTCTGTTGATACTGGGAGAGATGTTAAATACTCAGGTGAACTTGATCTAGAAGCCACATGACTTTTGGAAACTCTGGAGTGGTTGTCTAGAATGACTTGACAGGTTGGGTTTAGAGAGTCCATTCCAGGGTCTTACAACCAGCATTTTATTTCCTCTCACTAGCCACTTTATTGAAAACGTCTACTTGTCTACCTATTGGAATCTCTCATTCTGTTTCTGTTGGGAAAAGGTAGGGGGTCCTTGAAGCCCTAGAAGTTGTTTTTATACTGGCAATAACATGTTTAACAACTCATAGACACAAGTGGAGAAACTAAAGATGTTTGCACCTGTTCAGTTTTAATCTTAACACTGAAAATTCGGGCTAGATGGTGTAAAATGTAACTTTATCCTTCTTCTTCTGACTGGTCATTTAATTGGAAACACTAACCTTATACTTCCAATTTGTAGCTAGTTTACTAGAAACAAATACCTTATATATTTCCCTCACTGGACACTTTATTAGAAACACTTGCCATATATTTAATTTACTGGGTTCTTTATTAGACATAGTTATTAGATTATTAGACCTTGTACTTCCACTAATTTGCTACTGACTTATAGCTCAAAGAAACAGGTGGAGAAATTGTGTTGAAATGACATATTCAGACCTTTAAGTAAGACCACATTTATGGCTGTAGGCAGAAAAGCAGATACAGTATATGAACAAAAGTAATGAATTCAGGTGGAGTCCAGTGAGGAGCAATCTTAATGCTTCAGCAGACCAAGACATTTTGGACAACGCCATGCTTCCAACTTTGTGGATACAGTTTGGGAAAGAACCTTTTCTAATCCAGCGTAACTGTGTCCTAGTGCACAAAAAAGGTCCATAAAGACATGGTTGGATGAGTTTGGTGTGGAAAGAACTTGACTGGCCCACACAGAGCCCTCAACCTCATTCAACATCTTTGAGATTAACTGGAATGGAGATTGCAAGCCAGGTCTTCTGGTTCCAACATCAGTGCCTGACCTCATAAATGCTTTATAGAATGAATGGGGACAAATTCCCACAAAAACTCCAAAATCTTGTGGAAAGCCTTTCAAGAAGAGTGGAAGCTGTTATCGCTGCAATGTGGGGACCAACTTCATATTTAATTCTATGTATTTGAATGCAATGCCATTAAAGTCCCTGTTGGTGTAATTGTCAGGCATTCCAATACTTTTGTCCATACAGTGTTTGTTAACACATAACCTATCGGAATTTAATTAACACATAACCTATCTGAATTTAATTAATGGGAAAGTCTTTTTTGAGAAAACAACAAAAATGTATTTGTCATTAAAACAAATACATCCAGAATAGAATTGGCCATTCTGCTCCAAAGGAGTTAGGGAGTCCAGTAGTGTTGAGCTGACAACCCGAAGAGAAGAAGCACATATTAGCCATCATCTAGCTTTGGCTCTACTTGTAACTGGGCGTAAGTATCATGATACTGCACTTTTGTAGTTCTCCTGCAATAGTAAATACACCAGCAGTAGTCGTTGCCTGTATTGTTGATACATAACTACACAGTTATCAGTGACATAAAAATATCCAAACAGTCCTCATAGTCAATTATAACCATGAAAGTAAGATGAAAATTTAAGTTGACCTTTTCTTTTGATGTATGTTTAGACCTTATTGATCAGCTTCACATGTTAATTGCATCTCATTGATTGCATCACCAGTCTCATGTCATGGGTTTCACCAAGAAAGGACAATGTCAGTGTAGCATAAATCTTTTGAAGGTTGTCACTGGCCACTTTATTGGAAACACCAACCTGTCGCTTCCACTCACTGGCCACTTTATTAGAAACACCAGAAACATGCTTCCACTCACTGGCCACTGTTTTGGAAACACCACCTTACACACAGATCATTTGAAGGTTGTACAACAATCAACAATTCTTAACAATTATTTTAAAGCACAGAACAATTCTTTTAAAGCACAGAAACTAAAATAATAAATGGACATAAGGGATTATGAAACTCATTTACTGTATAAAGTTCAGCTTTGCCCCCCAGTTTTCATGCAGGACAATGGTGTGTTGAAGGCCACGTAGTTGAAGGCCAAAGCAGCACTGACAGACAAGAGGAACATTTCAAATTGCTGTCTGTTGCGAGCCTTTGCATTCAACAGGCTGTGACTGACAAGCATTAACCAGAGTCGAGCACGGACCTGAAGCAATGCAAAATAGCTTCAAGGGCATGTTGCCACAGGGAAAATGTTCCTCGTATGGTCCTTAAAAGGTTTCATCCCTAAGATCAGGCCTGAGGCTTTTTCAGATGGGCTCTGTGAACATGGTTTAATTAAATAATCCACCCCCAGCCCACCCCTTCGAGCCCTCAGCTGCTCGTCCTGCACACCCGTCTGCAATCTGCCATTGTGGCGGAGCAAGATAAGAGCACAGAAAGACTATGAAATGGCTAATAAACATCCCACAGGTTGTTAGTTTATTTTTTTTTCAAAGAATAAGCCTTGTTACCCCACATGACTCTTTTACATCAAGGTAGAGCTCCCCTTCTCCTTTTGATGTCCCGCATGCTTCGCTGTAATTGATTCAGTTCGCTTCCTTCATGCATTTCCCTGTGATGGAACAACTTTTGGGGACAGAAGGAAATTGAGGCTGGAGGACTCGGGGCGGGGGGGCAGGGGGTGCATGAGATGTTAACATTATCACCACACTCTTCTGGGACCATGGTGCTACAGAGAGAAAACACTTAGTTGGTTCTTTAGCTTTGCAACACAGTTACGAGAAGATAGATTAGCTACTAAGCAGTGAAAGCTAACAGATTGTTAGCGTTGTTCAACCTGCATTTCTAGTCAAGTCAAGTTTATTTAAATAGTCATTCAATGCGCTTTACAGGAATAGAACAAAATAATAAAATAGAATAATAGAATAAATAAAATAATTAAAAATCAATTAAAGAAAATTGAATGTGCAATTGAAGTGCTGATATTTGCAAGAAGGCAGAAGAGAATAGTGCCGTTTCTAAATCATCTTGTTCTTGCTTCAAAGCATGTTAAGATGTTAAGTAATCTTATATGTACTTTCTGTGGTGTTTGACACTATATTACCAGGCATAACATGGCGAACATGAACAGGTATCAATCAGAAAGATACATGAAACCTTCACAAGTCTTTTGTGACAACTGACATAAGCCTGTTATTTGTCAGTTTTAACCCAAAAAGTGGACAGTTGCTGGAATAAGCCTTAGGCATATGTTTTGAAGCCTTATGAAAGTTACCCTTCAGTAAAGTGTTCCACTGACTGTTTTTTGTCCATTTTGGTAGATAACAATGGGGTTTAATTAGCTAAGCAAGCATCCATTTCTGCAAGGCCTAATTCATTTAGATCTCATATAACTTAATTTACAAAGGATAAAAGCACAAATGATGCAAAAAGGCAGATGAAATGAATTTGGTATGTGCTATATAACACTGATATAACTGTGGCACAAACATGCCATTACGGATGTCATATACAGTAAACCCCCGAAATTCATTGCCGTTACATTTCAAGAACACCCGTGAATTGTGAAAAGCCACAAATTTTTAACGTGGTAAAAACAATGCCTATAAATGTCTATTTTTATTGTCTAAACCCTAAATATGCCCCAAATATGCTCCCGAAACACCTTAATTTCATTTTAAACTCAGCTTAATACATTACCCTTAAAAAAAATGTTAAGCTATCCCCGAGATACACGCGGGAATGCTGGACTGCATCTGTCAGAGATACGTCAAAGGGCAGAAGCCAATCAGCAGCAAGGAGAAGTGAATAACGCTTTCGGATTAGCTATTTGTAATCCTCTCACCTCTGAGTACAGGCGTATTTTACCATCCCCGTGCTTTCATATACGGTTGCTTTGTGTTCTCTCGACAGTACTAAAACTTTCATACGGTTATATTTTATATGGAAATTTAGCTGAATTTCAAGATTCAAGAGAGTTTATTGTCAGCCCAGCCGCATTCACAAGTACACAGAGTGTTGAAATAGCATTCTCTGAAGCAAATCGTGTAAGACAAAGACAGACAAAGAGCAGTCAAGAAACTGCCGCAACATTATATTGCAGCATCTAAGCAAATAATTGCAAGTACAAAACAGGCATGTAGTTTTTTTTACAAATTTCTAGCAACAAGTTTAAGTGCAGTTTTTGGAAAGTGTCAGTGCAGTGAGTATAGGATAGTTAAAAGTGTCATGTACATTTCTGTATGAGGTCAGACCCTGTTCAGACCCCTGATGATACTTGCAGGCTCTGAGTTCAGGAATCTAAAGGCTTGTGGTAAGAAGCTGTTGTGATGTCTGGTAGTGGTGGTACAGATACTTCTGAACCTTTTTCCTGACATCAGGGGGGAAACAGTCCATGTGAGGGGTGGATGGGATCTGTGATGATGCCAGTTACATGGCAGACAGTGTTTCTTGTACAGTTCAGTAAGTGGTGGGAGGGACACACCAATGATCTTCTCAGCTGTCCTCACCAGCCGCTGAAGGGATTTTCGGTCGGCCCTGCTGCAGTTTCCGAACCAGGAAGTGATGCAACTGCAGAGGATGCTCTCAATGGTCCCCCGGTAGAAGGCAATGAGGATGGGAGAGGGAAGGCGGGCCTTATGCAGTCTCCTCAGAAAGTGGAGGCGCTGTTGGGCTTTCTTGGTGATGGAATTGGTGTTGAGTGTCCAGCTGAGGTTGTCCGTCACCTGCACACCCAAGAACTTGACACACTGCTGACTTTCCCCACAGACGAGTTGTTAATGTGAAGTGGGGTGTATGGGGTGGAGTTCTTCTTGAAGTTGATGTTCAGGGACAGGTTGTTGTCTCAACACCAGTCCAGCTGTCTGACCTCCTCTCTGTACTCGGACTCATCCTTGTTCCTTATGAGCCCCACCACTGTGGTTTGTGCTGAACTGGGCAGTACAGTCATGCATCAGCAGGGTGAACCGCAGTGGGCTGAGCATGCATCCTTGTGGCGATCTGGTGCTCAGGCTGATGGTCTTGGAGGTGCTCGTTCCAATACTAACAAACTGAGGCCTGTTAGTTAGGAAATCCAGGACCCAGTTACAGAGTGAGGTGTTCATGCCCGATAGGCTTAGTTTCCCCACCAGTTTCTGTGGAACAATGGTGTTAAATGCTGAGCTAAAATCTATGAACAACATTCTGATGTAGCAGTCTTCTGAGTGCAGATGAGAAAGGGTGAGGTGAAGGGCAGTTGTCGGGTTGGTGCAGTGAGCAAACTGCAGCGGGTTGAGCTGGTCTGGGAGATGCCTTCAGTAACAGCCTTTCAAAGCATTTTCTAATGGTGTGGGTGAGTTTTGAGGCAGGCAGGAATCACCGCTGTACTCAGGGATGCATTAAAGATGTCTGTGAAGAAGTCTGTGAGCTGCTTAGCACATTCTCTAAGAACTCATCCTGGTATATTGTCTGGCTGTGCAGCTTTTCGTGGGTTGACTCTACTCAGAGTTCTCCTGACGTCAGCCTTGGGCTGACAGAGGACCTGCCCATTAGGAGGAGGGGTGGTTTTCCGTGCTGGTTCCTTGTTCTGTGTCTCAAAAAATGTGTATAGACGTCATTCAGTACCTCTGGCAGGGAGTCATCACTGCTGCAGTCCTGAGGAGTTGGTTCATAGTATGTGATGGATAGTATTCCTTGCCACATGCGTCATGCATCCTTGGCGATTTTGAAATGTCCATGGATCCTCTGTGCATATGCATGCTTTGCCTCTTTGATAGCCTGTGACAGTCTGGCTCTGGCTGTACTGAGAGTCGCTGTGTCTCCAGACTTAAAAGCAGAGTTTCTGGCCCTAACCAAAGGATGCACCTTTGCAGTGAACCAGGGCTTGTGGTTTGCCCGGCTGGTGATGGTTCTGGAGACAGTGATGTCCATGATGCACTTGCTAATATAGTCAGTGACTGAAGCTGTGTATTCCTCCAGGTCTACAGCGCTGTCATAGGTGGCTGCCTCTTTGAAAATGTCCCAATCAGTGCGCTCAAAGCAATTCTGTAGTGCAGGGATGGATCCCTGAGGCCAGGTTCTCACTTGCTTCAGGACAGTTCTGGTGCACCTCTGTATGGGTCTGTAGGCTGGGGTGAGGAGGATGGAAATGTGGTCTGATTGTCTCAGATAGGGGTAGGGGTGCGGCCTTGTATGCACAGGGACATGTTATCCCCACATGTGGCTAAGTCAATGTGCTGGTGAAACCTTTGCAGGGCATTCTTTACAGATACATTGTTGAAGTCACCCGCAATTATGAAAACTCCATCGGGATCAACGGTTTTCAGGTCACTTATCTTCCCGTACAGCTCCCCCAGTGCGTCGCTAGCTTTAGCACCGTTAGCATTAGCACTAGGAGGAATGTAAATAGCCACCCATTTTGTTGTCAATGGAGCATATGTTTGACAGGAAAACAGTGGGAAGAGCTGGTCAGCTAGGGTTAGCTTTTAGCCTAGCATGGATACCTCCGTGTTTGCCGTGCTTCCACTTTCTTGCACACTGCTTTCGGCGTCTTTCCGGTTGGTCTCCGGAGCTAGCTGAGGCCAGGGTCTTTAGCCTTGGTGCTCGGAGGAGCCCGTAGCAACATAGCTTTTCCAGTGTGTCTCCGTCTAGCAAAGCGTTGTTGTTTTCTGCAGTGCTGACAAGAGATTGCCAATCATATGTGAGCTTCATTTTTGCAGATGAATTGAGTTGCAGCGGATGAGTAACATAAATAAGTAGACAATCCACGATTTCTACACTATTGTTTGCTTCCAAGTTGCCGTTGTGTCCTAGCATGCCGCCATCTTGGAGTATTTACATTAACATTTATGTTACAACATTAGAAAATTACATTTGTCTTAATAATTTAGCACAAATGCATTAAAAATTATATATTATCACAGAAAAAGCAAAAAAAAAAAAGCAAGGGATTCCATGAATTTGCAGGGGGTTCTGCATAAGATTACTAGTTAGGTTATAAGAAAAATCAACAAACGACTGAGGCCACAAACTTATAAAATTATACAGAAAGAAAAATAACTAAAAAGATCAATATATACTACAACTTACAAGCAAATACAATCAGCTGCAGCTTAATTTTAAAATGCTGATATAATGACATGCAGTAAATTTAGACCTGTAGTGAATAACCTGCCTGTCATGATTCTGGTCTGCGGGTGCTGGTCGCTATGGGACCGTGAACTGTGCTCCACCCACAGCTGAGGATAGTTTACCGGAGGGCTGATTAGGGTTTGTATTTAAGGAGCTCTTATCCTCAGGTGTAGCATGGAGCGTTATATGTATAGTCCTCTCCTTATCCGGCCTGTTTCCTCTCATCCTTCTCTATTCACATCCCTTATTTCACGTACGGCCCTCACGCCAGTTTATGTTCATTTAGTTTCGTTTTGTGTAAATAAACTCACCTCTTTATGGAAGTCTGCGCCTGTGCCTCATCTTCATCTCTGTCTGGAAAGGACCGGATCGTGACACTGCCACAATCTACTGCATGAAGAGGAGTGATAAAAACAAGCTGTGCACAATTTAGCATAGCATTCTTTCCCCTTGCTGTGAACTAGATGCAAATATGAATATATATGAAATTATTTTGTTTGTCACTCATTACTTCACTTCCCCGTGAAGCTGCGGTGCTTGTTATGTTGAAAACAGCAGTGATCAGAGCCCAGAGCCACACCAGTAATCCAGCTGACAACAAGGATACAACAAGCCAACAATAAGGATTTCCAACGGAATATTAATAAGAAATCTCCTATTGTGTTCATACTGAAAGTAAAAGCTGAAATGATTACCTCTAAATACAGAATAAATAAAGGATATTATTGGTTTAGTATGTTCCTTATGAATGTAATAGTGTAGAAAGAATTGTAATATCGAGTAAAAGTAGGCTGAAACGTTTTGACAAGTCTTGTTTCACTTCATAAAAATGTTCCTGTTTTTTTTTTTTTTTTAACAAAAACTACCCCGTCCATGAAAAATTTGTGTAGCTCTGGTCTGGGACAGTCCCTTGTATGTCGAACCTTTGGGCTGTTTTTAAATAGCTTGTAAAATAATAGCTTCAAATATTATGAGGTTTTTTTTCCAGTTCCCATCCATGTGGCAGTTTTTATTTTATTGTATTTTAATTTACTGAAGTCATCTCAATCCATTACTGACATATTTTGCAAGACATTCATTTTTTGCAATATACAAAATTGCTTAATTCATTTTTTTTGCATTGACACCATCTTATGTTTTGCATCCTTTGGTAGAGATGGCCAAAATTGCATGTTCAGTAAAGCAAGTTTACACACGGTTTTTATACAAGCAAGCGCTAAATCTGAACCTCATTCTAGGAAACTACATAAGCAAGTTGACTTTGGATTATGCAATGACTCAACACAGTTTGATTATTTAGTCTCACTGCCTACCTTCCAGTCGATGATTGGTAACATTTTTACTTGAATCCTGACACATACCATTTGCATGTGGTTTGTGTTGTTTTATATAATATTTTAAGTAACACCTAACTGAAATCCAAACTGAGCTGCTGGAAACAGTTCTCTCAAAAGCGTCTCTAGAATATTGAAATGCACTTTAATAAAACCTTACTGCATAATGTTGGCATAATCATGTTATAAGCTGTCATGGCATGGTATGTCAGCTGTTATAACACCATCTTAGTAACTTTACAGGTAATTGTCAGGATAGATACTATGATGTTTGATAACTTTCATTTACAGTGTGCCAAGACATTACACATTGTAATGTCTGTCATGACAGAATATCACATCTACAATGGCTTGCTCATGTAGCATGGTTGTCTTTGTCAGTAGCCTTTCGAGAAAGTTTATTCCATGGTTTTGGCAATGTTATGTAGCTTCAAAAATGGTTCCATAAAAATGTAAATGAGATTTAGTCAAAAGAAAGTCAATGTAAAGTAATACTAATTAATATATATTCTTAGTGCTACATGTTCTAGCCAAGAGTGATTTCAGGACCCTTATTTCAGAGTGTGTAACACTCTGTGTTCATCACAGTTGCTATTTTACAATAAATTATTCCCCTTTTGCTTTGCTTTATAGAATGAGTAGAAAGGCAGGAGAAATATAGCCATAAGGATGCATTTAGGGCTGCCTTAAAAGCCTCCACAGTGTATCGCCAGTAATATTTCCTGCCACTAATGCTCAGTTGTTCTGACAGCATGGGATGTCTGCTGCCATGATAAACTCTTTGAAATACATAAATAAGTAAATACTGTTGTGTTGATTCTGCCATTTCCCTAATTTCTAGGATACAGTGATGTTCGAGAGATGAAACAAGGCATGAATTGGCCATGACAAGCGGAGGAATATTATGTCTGAAAAATGTCTTCAGTATTTGCCCCCCCTCTCTTCCCCCTTTTCTGCATAACTAGACACATCCTCCGAGTGGAAAGGAAACATGTGTAAATAATAAATAAAAATGCAACAAATTTCAGCATTTACATATACATTCATTCGGTTGTAAGAGCACTAAGATGTTTCACAGATATCAAATTAATTTGGGCTGAATGCTTGTCACAGAGCTGATGCGATTGTTCAGCTCTGAGGACGTTACAGCATATGTTTGTTCTTGAATAAAACGTGCCTGAGGACACCAGAAAGAACGGATGGTCCAAAACTGCTCATTCTTTGCAAAGGAAAACTGAAGTGAAATTATCTATTTTTTAATTATTACTCACATATTAGGGATAATGGACTGATGTCATAGAAAAGCTTATAATATATATAACACACACACACACACACACGTGTGTGTATAAATATATT
>JBBJLS010070006.1:0-12362 GCA_037577275.1 Bryconaethiops microstoma
ACTGAGTGATGGGGGAGAGGGAGGACCACCCTACCCACCCAGAGAGAGAGAGGACAGTTATACTGAGTGATGGGGGACACGGAGACCACCCTACCCACCCAGAGAGAGAGAGGACAGTTATACTGAGTGACCATGAAGTTCTTCTGATTGTTGTGTCAGTTGTTGTGATATTAAATCAGGGCTTTTTCACTCATATCAGGAGTGCAGTGTGTCTCAAACTCCATGCAGTGGGATGATGTGAGATGAGGAGACATCTTGAAATGAATGAAAAAGTTCTACTAACCCAAAAATCAGAAGCACCTGATCAGGGACTCTTTGTGCTATTTTAAGCCGAAAATTCCACTTGTTAGCGTTTTCTTCTTTGTAGTGAATATGAATGAACAGTGTTTGTTAACAGGAGCAGCTGAAAAGCCCCTTGAAGCTGCTAAAGGCGAAATCCTCAACCTTTGCTTCAGCAAGGATGTTCTGTACCACCATGGCCTCACAAATCCAGGTCTGTGCTAGAAAATCAACAGTCACTCATAAATACGTGAGAGCTAATATTACATTGCAGTTGTTAATCTAGGTCTGGACATAACGTGCGACACTGTAAATACCACTTCCATTTCTTACCTTGATTTAAAAACCCCTCCCCTGGGGATCATGTGTACATTTAGAAGATCAAAAATTGTATTAAGCCAAAAAATCTAAGTACAGCCAGATTATGCAGTGTTTTATTTCTGCTTATTTTCTGTAACATCATTTTCTCTGTGTACAAAAGACGTGGCCCGAGGTTCCTTTCTGAAGCAAAAATATGTCTAATTGATGTTCACATGTTTGTAATTTCTCCCAGTCTCAGGCCCAGCAGACGGAGAAGAAGATAAAAGAGGAATTTGAGAAGCTCCATCAGTTCCTCAGGGATGAGGAGAAGGACAGGATCACTGCATTGAAGAAGGAGGAGTCGGAGAAGAGCAAGATGATGAAGGACAGAATCACAGAGTTTGAGAAAATCCTGTCTCATATTGTTGACAAGATCAAAAAACTTGAGGATTATATTAGAGGTGATGAGCATCGGTTCCTTAAGGTAAGTGTTTTTGATCTACTATAGTTATAATAAACCTTGAAGGATGTTCACATTTTAAATCCAAAATTGTGTTGTTTTTTTTTTCCCCAGAATCTTAAGGACATAGAAAACAGGTAAGGTTGCAGAGCCGTAATATAAAAGAGAATAGATAGGTTGTTGGGTAAAGTAAGTAACATTACTAATCACATTACTAAAACGTCTATAAAAGAGTTTCTGTGTTATCTTCGGACCATTTCTGATCAAACTAGATTATCTGGCATCATAACTGATAAATCAGTCTAAATGCAAAGTGCCATTGCCAAGTAAAATCAATAGCTGAAGTGAAGAACATTGACGATCTGGTTCCAGTGTCCCTGGTCCCTTAGTTTACTCGTGGACGTGGGTTTGCGACGGTGAGCAGTCAACAACTGTGGAAGAGAATTGCGCGTCAGAAACACTGATATATAAAGGAAAATCAAAGCTGCTGTAACATACACAGATATGGACCCAATAACAGAGTACAAGGGATGGAGTTTTAATGAACAACAAAATTTGTTGTGATTCAAACGTAGCAAATGGTCCAAAAACCAGAAAATCAAACCAAAGGAAAATCCTAAATCCGGAACAGGTGTCGGCGAAAACACAGCAAAGTTTAAGGAGAGCACGCTCAGCAACTAGGCGGGGCTTAGTATACTTCGCACTGGTGGATTGTCTCTTTGGTCTATTTATACTCCTTGGCCTAGAATTCAGGTGATCCGGATCTCCCTGTGAGTCTCCGGACAGGGTTGTCCGTTAGTCCCTGATTCCAACTCTGATCCAGGGCCAAGCCTTACAGCTTCAAGTTCCGTGCCACCGCAGTACGGTTTAGGTACAGCACGGTTCCTGTACGCCTACGCAAATGGAAATTAGTCTCCTGTAGGGGAGGGAGGTGTAGTACGTTAGGCAGTAAGTGAACAGTCAGTTCTTGAAGTCGATGTTGGAAAGAGGAGAAATGGGCATTAAGGATCTGAGACACTTTAACAAGAACCTATCTGTGATGTCAGGACGTTCTGACCACCGGACACTGGGAACCCCCGCAAAACTGGAGATGTTCAGTCACTTACATTTACATTTACGGCATTTATCAGACGCTTTTATCCCGCCGCCAAATAACATGTTCCTGTGTAAACTAGCCAGAGAAACGTATCAGCATGTAGATACACATCTGAAAGATGCAAAAGGAGGCCTCCTACATTACTGAATCTACTGCAACTTTTGGAGCTCGTTCAGACTATAATTTGGACCATAAAGAGCTTATTACGGTCCAACCGTTTAAATGTGACTGATGTCTGACTCTTAATTGATATTCATGCTCATGCATGAAGTACATTTACTGCATTTATCAGATGCTTTTATTCAAAGCGACTTCCATTCCCTAACTACAGGGGGCAGTCTCACAGTCTCCCTGAAGCAACTTGGGGTTAAGGGTCTTGCTCAGGAACCCAGTGGTGGTTCTGGAGGTAGGATTCGAACCCATGACCTCTTGGTCCAGAGACAAGTATCCTACCCACTAGGCCACCAGCACCTCATAAAGAGAATTGCAGGTCAGAAACACTGTTAGGTGGCTGATATATATAAAGGACTGTCGAGAGTTTTGTCAGAGTGGGAAGCAATGAAAAAAAGAAAGGATACTAAAGATTTGTACTATTTTTAGTTTTTAAAAAGATTTTTACTATATTTACTATTTTTAGTATTTTTAGGTCTGTAATCAAAGCTGAGCAACAGTCTGTGGGAAACGCTGAAGTAGCTGATGTTGCCAGTATGGAACTGGAAATATGAGATTTAAGTTATATGATCCCTAGGCCTGACACTAAGCAGAATAATTCTTGATGAGTATAGTCGATTTGCACCAGCTGATATGAGAGGAATGAGGTAAATCTATAATCTGCCTACAGGCCGACCTTATGTTGGGAATTTGTTGTTTGGATTCTGATTCTGAAAATGACAGACAATACTGGTGAAAGTGGACGTCCTTGTCTGGTTCCCTGGCAAAATGTGACAGCGAACTCTATCCAAAGCGTTTCCATAGAACAGAAGAGAACATTAAACAAAACATGTCTTTCAAAAGCTGCATATCTGCAGTCGTGGAGTTACATCCAAGACAGCTGGACTTCAGCCTGCACCTCCACGGGTTTGATTCAAATTGTCAAACCAGTTTTCAATATATATTTTTTTTTTTTACAGCTGAAATTTGGTGCCTCTTCTCCTCCTACAGTTTTTAAAATATTGGCATGGTTCCAACATCAAAAGGTCCGATAATGTCCGGTGTAGTGTGTGTGTAGTCAGATATTTGATTGGATGATCGCGGCCATGAATTGATCATTTCAAAGATCAATTTAGTAGTAGATTTGGCTCTGTAATGTATTGGGAAAGAGAGTGTCCGGTCGGCCCCTTATTGGTGGCGGCCCCCTGCTTCCCTTGGTGAATGGGTTAAATGCAGAGTAAGAATTTCACACTGTTTACTCGTGCTGTGGTGCATTCACAGGTGACTATAAGGGACCACTTTATTTATTTATTTAAAACAAATGCTTGTGTGTCTCCAAAGACTGGCTTCATAGCAACTACATAATTCCATTTTCTCGTGGAAATGCAAAATGTCATTTATTATTAAATTATATAATTATAATTATGGGGGAAAAAAACGCCATCATTACATTTGACCAGAAAGTTTCTCACTATTACGTTGAGCAGTGAGATGTTTATATCTAGTAATGAGAGATAAAATCTAGTAATGAGATATTTTTCACATACACAAGATGAACAAAAACAGAACCGAAGAGAACCTGCTGTAATCCTACTTAATTTTCAGATTTTGTAATCCAGATTACAGTTACTGTGCATGTTTATGTGTGTCAGTGCTCAGTGTCCAACTGTGGATCCAGAAGTACATTCAGGAGCTCTGATTGATGTGGCCAAACATCTGGGGAACCTTAGATATGGGGTTTGGAAGAAGATGAAGGACATCTGCCCTTACTGTGAGTAACTCCATTCCAGACATCTTCCAAACTGGCATTTGGGATGTGTTGAAGCAAACTTTCCTTATGTTGGCTTGTGTTGTTACTGTAACAAGCTAGGCTGCAGAAATGGACCCAGTAATGGTGCCATGGACATATTTTGCAATGTCAAACAATTGATCACAGTAGAAACCTATAATCAGAATCAGGAAACATAATTGATCCTGGAAGAAATGAGCATAGGTACGATTACACAGGCACACAGAGACACAAAGATCGAGAGCATACTGACTTACTGCATCCCAGCATGGTTCTCCTACTGCACAGAGTCAGACCGGAAGAGACTGCAGAGGGTCGTCAAGACTGAGGGAATCATCAGAGACCGGACCCGTCCTGCTCATGACCTGTTCAACCTTCTGCCCTCTGGCAGGCACTACAGGTCCATCAGAACTAGGACCGATGGGCTCAGAGACTGCACTCACTGCACTAAATACACACAAATTCATACCATCACCACTCACAGAAAATGTGCAGTAACTGCTGTAGTTTTCCAAGAACCTCAGAGCAATGTGCGATAATCTCAACACTGTCTACAATATGTGCATCTGTTTATTCTTTTTAGTGTAATTTTATACACACAAGTGCAATCTTTATCTCACCTCAGTAAGTGCAATACTTTATAATACTTGACCTGTGAATTGTGCGTCATTGTTGTCTGTCCGCAACTTCATGTTTGTTGTTTATTGTCTAAACTGTGTTTACTGCCTGCACTGTTTACTGCCTGCACTATGTCACCGTTGTCTCCCCATGACTCCCACATGACGGCAGGCGCTTTGGCAGACTTCCATTTCCGATACTTTTTATTCAGACTCAGAACACAAAACCAAAACTGTCAGGAGGGCCAGACACAGGACTTCGGCTTCTTCTACAAATGAAAAGGAGACAGGAGATCGCAACACACACTGTGCAGTATGACGGCAAACCGACACCAGGGTCCACCACAAACGAACTTAAATACCCCAACTGAAACCCCACAAACCAATAAGAACACAAATCTCTCTTCTATGAGCACACAGGCCAGCTGAAACACATAATCCAACAAATACAAGACCAGTGTCCTCGTCCTTCAAAATAAAAGACCCAAACCCCAATAAAACCAAGGAACAGAAAAGAGCGGCCTCTAGCGGCTGCTAACGACATGACAACTGTCTGTATTTGCACCGTTAAGTAGCCCCTACAATTTCGTTGTATATGTAGCATCCTGCTTCAGCAAAATGACAATAAAGGCATATCTATCTATCTATCTATCTATCTATCTATCTATCTATCTATCTATCTATCTATCTGTATATCTATCTATCTGTATATCTATCTATCTATCTGTCTGTCTATCTATCTGTCTGTCTATCTATCTGTCTGTCTATCTATCTATCCATGTAAAAACAAGAATAAAATAAAATGTAAAATCACAATAAAACTCTACAGAAAATACTCAGAAAATCATATGGTTGTGATAATGCACAAGATAAGATTATTGCACAAAAATCTTTATTACATTAAATCATTTTATCGTAGTGATATAGCACATGATAAGACTATTGCACAAAATATATATTGCATATAATAATTTATTGTGCAATATTTTGAACTTTAATATTATGTTAAATAATTTCATCACGGTGATGTTGCATACGATAAGGCACGTAATAATAGATTAATTGCAATATTTTGACCTTTATCATTATGTGCAATCATCTTATTGTGGTCACACTGCACATGGTAAGAGTTTTGCACATAACAATAAAGATAATAAAGATATTGCGCATATTGATACTGCAAAATCTTGGTCAGTAACGGTATTCCTTTTATATTAATTTCACGCAGTTCCAGTGATTTTGGATCCAAATACTGCAAGCAGCTCTGCCTCGATGTCTGGAGATCTGAGCAGTTTCTCACTAGGACTCCCAGTGAAGAGCCTCCCGAACAACCCCGAGAGGTTCAGCGCGTACAACATGCTCATGGGTTCGGAAGGGTTCGCCTCGGGGTCGCGCAGCTGGGAGGTGGAGGTGGGCCGAAGTGAGCACTGGATGGTCGGGGTGGCCCAGCAGTCGGTCCAGAGGAAGGGCAGGTTTGCTGCAGGTCCGATGGAGGGGTTCTGGGCCGTGAGTCTGAGGGACGGGTCGTACTCCTGGTCCTTAAACGCCGCGGCGCCGCAGAGGGTCCGAGTGGAGGTGAACTGGGAGAAAGGGCGAGTGACGTTCACCGACTCCGACATCAGCAAATCGTTACACACCTACACACACAGGTTCACCGAAAGATTATTTCCGTTTTTCTGTACGTCCAGCAGGCGTCCGCTGAGGGTTTTACCGAACGAGGTCAGGCTGACGGTGGAAAACCCCAGAGCCACCGTTTGTCCGATTACAGCCGAACTGGAACAGATGTACTTATCAAGAGACAAATGATAACAATAATAACAATAATCATCATAAATCCAAATCAGTGAAGAGTTTTTATCCACACGGACACAAAAACTCATACACACAGATACACACACACACACACACACACACACACTCTATATATGCCTGTAATTTCAGAGAAATCATCAAGTACCTGCAAGTTTTGTAGGATTACGAGTTTGACATGCTCAGTGGAAAACATCTGATCAGGATTTTTTCCTCTGGTATGTAGGGAGATACAGCCAAGTGAATTCTCTCATTGTTTAGATGCCAGATTATCAGGAATGGACAGTGGAACCAATCATGCTTTGATTTCCAGTGGGTGGGAGCAATTTTGTGAAACTGAAAAAAACGTGTTCTAGTCTTCTGGAAGTCCTAGATACATCACTGAGTTTGTTTACATGAACATAATAATCAGATAACTGCAGAAAATCAAGCTGGGGCAATACTCCATTCAACACATTTACAGGCACTTCAGGAATCTCATAATGAGAAACTTCTGGGCCCACATGAGTCACTCACTAATCAGACTCCATTCTTCACAAAGTGCACCTTAAAAACTGCATACCAGTTCAGCAGCAAACAGCAAAAAACAAGAAAAAAATCTATACTGATATGACTGACTATGATTGGAAGCTGGTGCTTTTTTATGTAAAGACATTTCATCATTCAACTCTATAGTTGGCTCCTATTTTTCTCTGGTTTAGCACTTTTACTTCTTTTACTCCATGTTCTATTAACCTTTTTCTGTAAAGAAGAGAGATGAGTCCTTGGAACAGTACACATTTCTAGCTGAGAATCCCTGTTCTGGGTAATGGAAATCCTAATGGCACAGAGAAGCAAGTCCCAATATGCCATCATTTAAAAATTATTCTGGCTGGGCCAACTCCCAGATTGCCTGGGATATGAGCTGTTGGCTGCAGACTCTAACATGAGAAACTCAGAGTCTCAGCAGGCCTTTCTGTCTCACAATGTTCTTCCTTCATTATTTTTTATTAAAGCAGGGCATAGGTGCCTCATGACTGTTTATCCAGATTCGTGCAGTTTAGACCCCCAGCATCCAAAAAATAGTAAAATTACAGAAATGTTCTGCTTCTAGGCCTTAAACAAAACAAGTCTCAAGTAATCTCAAGTCTCAGTCTCTGATTTGTATTAAAGCCAATCTCTCATTTGAAATCTCTGAACAGGAGCCTGTTTTTTTGTATCAGGTTTGCCATTACCATTCAATTTTAACAGTTTTTTAATGTCTGCAGGTCTTTAAACTTTCCAGTCCAGGTACATGGGAGTCAGGAATCTTCAGGAGATTTCAATGATCTGGAGTTGATTCTGTGTAGAGAGATTGTAAGATTTTCTACGGTCACACTTTCCACAACACATGTAAATTTGTGAAAAGAAAAAAGAAAAATGGCTACAATCAAAGGTCACCAGTACTGAAATATGTCTCTACCTGAAGGAGCCGATAAAGAAATATATATCCTTGTGGTTCTGTCTGATACAGTGACCAGTGTTCGGTGGTGTGATTTCATTGTCAATTTAGTTGGTTTGCTGAATGAAAAGCCAAGTTCCTATTCCACTACTAATTTAGTGCTCAGAAGAGTACTGCCAGGGTCTTGCTAGAATTGTCTATTTCACCTTAAACGGTGTGGCAGTCTGGAAATAAATTCCATAAAGAGCGAGGCAACATACACTATATGAACAAAAGTATTGGGACACCGGACCATTACGCCAACAGGGACTTTAAAGACATTGCAATCAAATACAAACACTTGGTCCCTGCTTTGCAGATATAACAGCTTCCACTCTGGAGTGTTCTGTAGAGCATTTATGAGGTCAGACACTGATGTTGGATGAGAAGGTCTGGTTCACAATCTTCGTTCCAGTTCATCTCAAAGGTGTTGGATGGGGTTGAGGTCAGGGCTCTGTGCGGCCAGTCAAGTTCTTCCACACTGAACTCATCCAGCCACGTCTTTATGGAACTTGCTTTGCGCACTGGGACACAGTCATGCTGGGATAGAAAAGGAACCAAACTGTGTCCATAAAGTTGGAAGTGTGGTGTTGTTCAAAATGTCTTGATATTCTGATTGGCCTTCGCTGGAAGTAAGGGGTCTTATTGTTTTAGTAAAATGTTTATAGATTAAGTGATTAGATATTTCTGTTTATCTCCATTTCTCAGCTCTGCAGTGTCTAACCGAGTGAATAAGCCTTTCACAATACTCAGTATTTAGCAGTACAAATTGGTTCCAAACCAATGCCCTGAATTTGGTTATTTGTCTTTGTTTAAAGAAATATAACATCTTTCACTTAGTTAACTTATCTCACTTCATTCTTTCAAAGGAAAGAGAGGAGGTATATAATCATAGGCGGGCGTTATCTCTGTTAAGTCTTTAGCTAATTTTATCATGATGTTTTTATGTCCTAACATCATGTCCTCCTGTCATTTTCTTCTGGTTTTATGATACAAATGTTTACTCAATAATAAACGCACAAATCAATGATCAACAAAAGATCTAATATTCATGTTATTCGAATCAGTCCTAGTTAAACAGGTCATATAATCATTCATACCATAAATCATAATAGTTTTATGTATATTTAATACTGTACTATTTACATCTACAGGTTATCCTTTCTTATGTCCCGGTCTTTGGAATTAGGTGAAATCTGTTCTAACGAATCCTGCCACTTTGAATTCAAGTCAATTCCTAAATTTCCGGAACTGAACAGCCCTGTGACATAAAGCTGCGAAAGGACTATTACGTTCTCCTTCTTCTTTCCACTCTGTACAAATGAGTTGTCTGGGTGTCAGAGAGTAATGTAGTCAAGTGGAATTATGAGAAGTGAGGTTACCTTTTCCAGGAATGCGATGGGTAAAGCAATATCATCCGTAATGAAAAGTAATGAGTCATTTGTGGCAGATCACCAACAAATGAGGCTGAACATTCATTTGATGTGAATAAATATGCAGGACATACATATTGGTGATCAATTTGCTGACTTGCACCATTTTAATAAAGTCCTTTGATGTATCACAGGCCACATTATTGGCTGTGCTTTATCTGTGTTGTGTTCTTGAAAGACCATTTGGAGCTGTCATGAAGCATTTCAGGGGGTTTCAAACCCCAAACCTCCCTCCCACTCCAAGCAATACGTCGAATTATTATGACTCATTACAGAGGTTGTTTTTTTTTTTTTTCCACCATATTAACAAAACCTCACAGAAGACCTCAGTGTTCCCTTAGTGACCCAAACACAGAGGTGGAGAGTTGTTCTCATGCCCCTGATCTCATCTCATCTCCCTGAAGGAGTTAGGATGTTTAAAAGGCATTCCTCAATATCTCCACTTCCTCCGTGTTCCAGGATGTCCACATGCTGGCCTCATCACCGTCTCTCAGCTCCAGTCCAGCGGGCACCTGCAGCTGAGGGCCATCATTCATCGTTGATGGCCTATGAAACGGCTTTGTCACGTCCTACGTTTCTCGATTCGAGATACAATTCACTCTGCATGTTGTTTTCCAATCAATAAAACAATTCTCCAAACAGCAGCTTTCCATCAACCATGGAAGAAAACTGTGGGTTTTCTTCTTAAGATCACAGTGTCGGTGATGTAAGCATTTGTATTGACTGTGTTACAAGTGAACATTATGTAAGGCCGCTCTGAGCGGATACCTCTCAAACTGACCATTCCTTCATCTTGTGTTCAAAAAAACCTTTGTCCAAAGAAACACAGGCGCACCCAAGCTGAACCCTAATCAGGCTGCTCTCAAAGGGCGGACTGTTGTTTTCTGCGAAGCTGAGGACGGAGTTCAAAGCTGGGCTTTTGTTTCCTGTTCAATTCCCTGTACAACTTGATCGTGTCTGGCTAAGAGCAGCAGTGACTGAAGTGAACGATGGATGCCACTATAAATCTCCAGCTCCTGAGGCATAGCGGAGAACCTGCCCTCATCAAAGACAGGTGCTTTAGCCCATCATTCATTCGGTTATTTTTAATCACCTCTCCGCTGTTGGACCGCCGCACTAATTGCGAGCAAGGCTTTTTTGTTCACAGACATGCTCCTGAGTGATTTCTGTTGGTTTAATATAAAGTTTCTGTTTGTGTTATAATCTCATTAATGAAAACCATATTTTTTGGAGAGTGCAGTTGTCGGGGCCTGGCTCATGAGTTAAAGGACTTTTGAGGCTGGTTGCTTCAGACACAGCCATATTTCTAAGTTGAAGCACATGTGATGGATGAGCAAAGCTCATAGAAGGAGGAAAATATCATGTCAATGCTTGCTGGGGTCATGTGCCATTAGCTAGTACTGCACTCCAGACTTTCTAATTACACTCATCGTTTCATAGTAGTAATTAGTAATGTATCCATTCAGCATGAGTTGCATATTGCATGTTGGCAAGATATCAGTTATGATATCACTTATGATGTCTCTACAACAGTCATTATGCACTTAAAAAACAATAAAGCTTTTTTAAAAAATACTGCAAGCATCAGCATTTCTGTACTGGAGAACTAATAGCACTGAAAAATCCCTCCCATGGCAACGTTTAACACTATTGGTGAGTGTTCTTTTATAATTACATGAAATCTAACAAAAAAGAACATAAGCAATGATCCCCAACCCTGAACTGGAGATTTACCTTCCTAAGAACTCTAATTCCAGCCACAGTCTGCAACACCTGCACTGGGGAATTAAGCTCTTCAGAAGTCCCTGATTTGCATGTGAAATATGTGAAAATGCAATTGCATGTTATTTGCATATTTTAAATGTTTTTTATGTGTTGTGCACACACATGTGACGTATATTATACCATTTTGTCTGGCAGGGGTATCCATCTAGCCTAGATTAAGTTTTTGGAAGTTTTAAAAAAAGCCTGTTAATTTGATATATTAATATAATAACATGCTACTATTAAATAGGGTATATTACCATTGCTGTTATTTGTAGCGGCTCATAAGTTAAGGCACAGGAACTGCTATAGATCTAAATTTAATGCCATTTAATGACATTTTAGTGTTGAAATGGAGTAAAATGTTATGATTTAAAGGTTGCATACTGACCTGTTTAGGACCTGAGACTTGATTTGTGACCTGCCTGTATTGACTTGTGACTCGTCACCATGGACAATGCATTGACTTGTTTCCACAATGCTGTACAAAACATCACACCGAACCCTTGTACTTCCTGCACCACACAGAAGTTTCAGAAAGATGACTCACTCCAGGGGAATTTGTGCACAACTGAGTATAGAAAAGCTTAACATGACCGACTGTAGCCAGTGAGCTAAAGCCGTTGTCTGGTTTATTTCAAACTTACCTAATGGAAAATCTGGGCAACCCTAATTAAATTCAAAGCACATAATAAGCGCCTACCAATTTATTGCACCGTTTTAAAGCTTTGCCATCTGAAATGGTGAGAAAAAAAGCAAATTACTCTTGGCTCTCAAAATTGAACAATTTAACATGCGAGATTGAAACAGGGAACCCGAATTGGTAGCTTTATAATATCAAGATGTAGCATGTGCTTATCTTGAGCCATTGCTGAACATAGACCCAGCCTCCTGTGTGAAGGCGAGTTGCAGTTCACAGTCTGTGGCAATGATTTCACTTTTCTTCTTCCTCTTTTGGTGATTAACCTATAAACCCAAAGACAGAATTGCTGCCCCAGTAACAGGACGCACTAAATTCACTAATGTGTGCATCAGTTTTGTGTGAACTAAATATATTACACTGATATTGCTGAATTAAATAAATCATAACTGGAGTGGTGCATTTTATTTATATGGAAATCAGGCACAAGCTAATTTAAAACACTTCTCTTTTCAGCACAGAACTGCCAAACATGCTTTATAGCCCATATATGCTTTATATATTAT